>CAUYSK010122994.1:0-113960 GCA_963575035.1 Avahi laniger | reverse complement strand
CCCAGCTACTTGGGAGGCTGAGACAGTAGGATTGCCTGAGCCCAGGAGTTTGAGGTTGCTGTGAGCTAGGCTGACGCCACGGCACTCGCCCCAGGCAAGAGAGTGAGACTCTGTCTCAAAAAAAAAAAAAAAAAAAAAGATAAATTCTTAGTACCCGCGATCCCTATTTAACTCAAGGTTTCTATCTTGAAATCTGAGTAATTTGGCAGCATTAATGTCACAAAAAGTCTCCAGAAGTTTATAAAAGGAACAAACCTTGACATAACATGCTATATTCAAGTTTTCAATATAAAACAAGTACATTGGCTCAGATTCACTAATTTTGAGTCTTTGTTCCCCTCTCACTAGACTTTCTACTACATTTTATGCAGTTTACTTCAAGGTTTAGTGATCCATTTTCCTTATTAGTGTAAAGCAGAGCATTTTTGAAAACTAAAAGAATATAGTAATTTGGAATCTTTTAAGGAATTTACAAATGGTGACTAAATTATGTTACGTTTCTTATAGTTGCCTACTTTGCACAGCAAATGCAGCATTTAATTTGTGGAGCTTTAATTTACAAATCTACATATAGAAGTGAATATTAAACCAGAAAATTTTAGAATTTATTTTAATTTAAACCATTCACAACTTTTAACTTTGCATAAAATGTGTATGTCTGGCAACCAAGGCAAATTAAAATTTTAGAACATAGTTATAAAAACATATATAATGGGGTTTTGTACCTTAAACCATTCACATTATAAAACATGAGCACTTTGGAAATGTGACTAATGATCTAGCCCTTTACCCAAATGTAACAGGACTACTGATAAGCTTTATCATACTTTGTAGAATAGCTTTCTTCTCACTCAAATTTATGTAATTTACTCAATATTACTCTCTATGCTATAGCTTATTTCTAGTTTCTTTGAAAAAAAAAATCTATACATTGTAGAGTATTTTAATTTTTAAAAGTTACTTCCACCAAAGGTCTCTATCTTTTTTGCAAGCCACATTTTTACCTTTTCACTTTTCATTTATTCATAAATTAAAATGATATGCTTCATACTCATAAAATCAGCAGACATTTCTGCAATGACTAAGACTTCATGGACCATCACACAGGAAAGACAATTACTAGAAGTGTTCTGTCCTCATTGCAAGGCTTTCTTTACCCTTTGTGTTCTCCATACCACGTAACTTGACATAAATGGAAGTGGAACACAACTTGGTCAAAGAAGGTGGTAAGAATTACAAATAGGAAAGAACTGTAGAGCTGAGAATCAGTCTGGGTTTAGGAGTGAGACTGGAACCAGGCGTGAGAGCTGAGATGAATGAACAACTCAGTTGAAGCAGAAACCATAGCTGATGACAGATGACTCAGTCCTAGGTTTCAGGGTTCAAGATTTTAGTGTCATACATTTCATAAAGCAGTTTTTACACTTTTAGAATTCTCAAGGTTCTGCAGAAATTATAAATGCTGTCCTACATAAGTATGTCAAATATAACTGATGGGTGAAGAAAACAAAATGACAATGGAAAAAAACAATTTTCTTCCTCAATTTTTAGTGAATTCATTATTTAAGTTATGTGTATTTAATTTAGGGACAACTTTAATAAAGAACATTTCATCAGGGAAAATATCTGAATTAACTGAGGTATGTATAACTCTAGAATTAAACAGAGCTATTGTCCTACATAATCAAGGAGAAATGTGTTTGACTAGTAAGTAAACACATACAACAAGAAAATGAAGAGAAGCCAGAAAGAGGTCACATCTACTAAGACTCCGTTCCTAGGGTATAAAAGGAAAAACAGATAAATTAAAGCTAAGATAAAAGATAGGGTGCAAACAGACTCCTCCTTGGTGTTAATCTGGACATGTGGAATTTAATTCTGGTCTCCTACATGCTGTTAAAAGGAGTACATCATATTGTCACATGCTACAGGTTTGAACAACAACAACAAAAAAAATCATATACCCAAGCACGCATACAAGTCTACTTCCTTCTTTCTCCCTACCTGCTTTAGGGAGGGTCAAAGTTGGCAGAAAATAGCCTGGATTGTAAGCTCTTCAGCACTTTCTATCCTCTCTAGGATGGGGAGACAGTCAGCTATGAGATTCCCACAGGGATGCTATTGCATGGTGCCTTTCAGTACTTAAAACTAAGCAGAGCCAGTTCAGTATGTGAGATTTTTGCTCTCACATTATTAGGCATTACTGAGTAAAGATAAAATTTATTCACATAAACAATACAAGCATCTATTAACAAGTTTTTTTTTATAATAATTTTGCTGGTAGGTAGGCATTAAGAGCTGAATCAAATTAAAACTGCTTATCAAAAATATGCATTTACTCACTCTAGCCCGGGCAACAGAGTGAGACTCTGTCTCAAAAAAAAAAAAAAATGCATTCACATGTATGTATAAAACATAAAGTGAAGGAAAAAATATACCATAATAAACAATGTTTTGGAGAACATGAGAACTCATTAAAGTATGAAAAAGTACCATTACATGTCGTCAGCTAGTGCTAATTATCAAATTAAAATATTTTTAGTGTGTTTTATATGTCTCCATGTCTAGGGATAGGACTTTATTCTGATTGAATTATATTTTCACATATTTAATACTACATAATTAAACAGTAATATTTTAAATGCCTGAACTTAAATCTGTTCTTGGAATTAGTGCAACACTGGATATCTGGGGATGTTTCTCAACTGATAACACATGATGAGTATTTCTACCCAGTACACTGCTATATGCTTTTGAAAATGTCGACTCTTAAGGCTTTATTCTTGCCCTTCTGGTCTAAATTACATCTAAATCAATACAAAAGAGTCAACAGAGAGATAGCACAGTGGTGATGAAATGTCAAATCATATCATATATTTAAAATGATATTCACTTAAAGCTCTAAAAGATGGTTCTGCAATCTTTGGCTAAATATAAAAGACGTGAGACATGCATCTCCTCTGTTCACTCCTAAACAAACAAACCACATAAAAAGGAAAGTAAAAATCGTGAAGAACAAAGAATAAGAAAAGAGACAACTGCAGAAAAAAATCAACAAAATTTTGGAAGAAAGTTTAAGTGGATGGAAAAGCAATTAACTAATCTAGGTTTCAGCTGGGTCTGCAAGGGGAGGAACCCAATAAGAAGAAAGCAAATTAATTTACCAGAAGCCCTGGAAAAGTCAGGAATTGGACACACCAGGTACCTCCAAACGCAAGGTTGCACAATGAATGAAAACAGGAAGATTGGTTGAAAGTCTGTATTAGCAATAATTAAGAGTTCCCAGATTTTTTGTTTTGCCTAATCACATAGATTAGATGCTCGTCTTTCCCCAATTCTGACAAAAACCTATAATGATTACTACCTAAAGATGTTAAACCAAAGAAGAATGGCTTGGGAGTATTATGCAAAAATTAGGGTGACAATGAAGAATAAAGAACAGTAGGGCAATAAATAAATGTCAGTACACTGATTGTTGAGACTCTAAGCCCTCTTCTTGGATCAATTCCTATAACACTGGCTGTCACTTACTCCACTGTTGGCAGAATGGACAATTCCTCTCTGGAGAAATTGAGAGCCCCAAAAGGCACAGGAACTGGTATTCATAGGTACCCCCAAAATACTGTCAGGCCCCCACTCGATCATTCACAAAAAAGACCCACCAATCAACAAGCTAAGCTCCAGCCACTTGCAAAAAATTTCCAATTTTTAAGGGCCCTCTTATATATATTAACAGATAATCAAAGATCACAAGTCATTTAAGAACAATCTCTGTGATTAAAGCAAAAAGCGGAAAAAACTCAGAAAATAAACAATGCAAGGCACAACTTAGAATATGCTTAATTATTTCTAACATTCTTAGAAATAAAAAGATTACATATCCATGACACAAGAATGTTATGAAAATATAACATTTAAAAATGTCTTAAAAATTAAAACAAATTGATATAAAATTCAACACAAGGGTTAAAAGACAAAATTAGGAAGAAAAAATCAAGAAAATAGTATAAAATAAATGGAAAAAGGGAAATAAAAAAATTAAAGGATTGTTCGAGGAAACTGAATATCTCACTAACAAGTTCCTAAAAAAGATGATAGAAGATGCCAGATTCAGTAGTAGTCCCAGCTATTTGGGAGGCTGTGGTGGGAGAATCGCTTGAACTCAGGCGGTCAAGTCCAGCCTAGACAATATAATAAGATCCCCATCTCTTAAAAAAAGAAAAAAAGCAGCAGATTGAGCACATCGCTTACTTTTGGTCTCTTTCTAAACCCCACCAAAATGATGGTAAAGGAATCTGTTTTTAGGAACATAAATACAGTGAATGAAAAAAGAAAAAAAAAAGCAATAAAATTTTGGAAGCTAGAAAGCAGGCAGATAAATGATTGACTAAAAAGAATGAGGAAGCTGAATTAGAAAGCCAAGAAGCAATCTGATTTTACTGCAGAACTCTCATAAAGGACAGGGGATTGGTTAGACGACAAATAACTCTCTATACTGGGGTGAAAGTACCCGTTACTGAATGTGTGTGTTGGGAGTAATAGTAAGTATCAATAATAAGTACTACTAAAAAAAGTACTTTTTAAAAAGTAATCAGTTTAATCCACCCCCATCTGAATTAGCTTCGGAGATTTATGCTTTGGAGAGGGTAAAAAAATATAATCTCTGGCCTTGCCACATCATTCAACAACGTGCCCTCACCATGTGCTCAGAGCTCCCATTCAGGTTTTCAGTGTCTCCCACTTAAATATGGACAGGCCAACATAGGTCATTAGAGCTATCTGAGAAAAGCCTTTAACGTGAAAAACAGCAGCCAAACCAAACAAACAGAAGCAACATAGAGTAAAAAGATACCTTAACGGAAAAAAACCTTTTAACAAAATTTATCATTAATATCTTAAAATAGACATAAGAAGACAATGTAATAATAAAATAAGCAGGATCCCATAAAGGGGGGACAGGAAAACAGAAGAAAAAAGTCTCCTCAAAATTAAAAATTAGAGCAGAAATTCAAAACAATAAACTCAATAAAATGGTTGAGAAGGTTAAGAAATTTTCTCAGAAAATCAAATAATATAAAAATATAAACATGAACATATATGTGAGAGAAAGAAGATGACAGTCTTAAAAAACAGTCTAGGAGATCCAATATTTAAACAATAAGCATTCCAGAAAGACAGAAAATGAGGAAGAAGAAATCACCAAAAAACTAATTCAAGAAAATCTTCTAGAACTCAAGAACATGAGTTTCCAGATTGGTAAAGTCCCAGCACAGGAGATGAAAACAGATCCTCAATAAGGCACATTATCATACAATTTCAACATACTAGGTAGCTACCTAAAGAAAAGACAGTAAAGATTCCACGGGGAAAAAAACAGGACATAGATACTCGGAAATTGAAATGACAGCTAGAATTTTTAGAGTAAGAATGGAACTTCAAAGACAATAAAATGATGCTTTCAAAATTTTCAAGGGAATAATTTCAACCTGGAATTCCATTCCCAGCCAAAGGACCAATTAATTTTTAGGGTAAAATTAAAATGTACTTCCCATGCAACCTTTTTTGAGAATGATACTGGAGGATGTACTCCACCAAAATGAAAAAGTAAACCAAGTAGGAGGCAGGCATGGAATATAAGAAAAAAAGAATTCCACTTCAAGAGAGATGCAAAGAGAATGCCTACTAAGATGATAATGACTGACGGCAAGGGCACAGCTGCATCTCAGGTGGAAAGGTCAACCAATCCAGACTCAGGCTTATTTGAGGGCTCCAGGAGAATTCTCTCTATGAAGATGAAATTGACATACTCCATGACACTTCTGAAGATACTGAGATTTAAAAATAAAAAAAAAAAAATCTTCCAGTAGTAAAAGATAGGAGTTCTAGATTTAAAGGGTAAATCTAGACCATAACACAATTAATGATAAGACTTCAGAAACCAAAAGAATAAAGAGAAAAAGCTTCAGGAGGGTATATGTGGGTGAGTGTTGTGCTCAGCGGGGAGTAAGTATACAAGAAAAGTAAAACGGCATCCAATTTCTCAAAAGCCTTCAAAATTGAGGAAAAATTAATTCTAGAATTCTTAGAATTTTCTACTGAACAAAACTAACAATCAAATATGGGGGAAAAAATAAAGATAATCTCAAGCATGCATGATTTCAAAAAACAATTTACCATTCTTTCTAAGGACACTATAGGAGAATGTGCTCTGCCAAAAGGAAAGTAAACCAAGGAAAAGGAGATCTTGGGATCCAGAAAAAGTTTAGAGGAAATTCTTAGGAAGATAATGAAGAAAGTGCCAGGATAACAGTTATGCAGGAACTTTAGAAAACTTAAGGGTGCAGGGGAATATTTCCAGGGGAAAACAACAAAAATGATGTATGTGAACTACTAAAGTTCGAATAATTTGTAGAAGAGTTGAGTTTCCACATAATTAAAATAAAAAATTGTTCAAGAAAAGTAATAATACACTATAATGTCTGGTTATCAATAATTTTTCATAGGTATAACATGGTAAAAGTGACTATAAATTCAATAAAATGTTATCTCTAGTTAGTTATTTTGGGAGAATGGAAGGGAAGGAAAGAGGAAGAAAGGTACAACAATATCTAAAATTAAAGTAGTACCATTATCACATAATATTTAAACATAAGGAAAGAAATCCTAAAAGAAATGCCTAAAAGAGATGAAAGTGGCAGTCTCTGTGACATTAGACTTCGATAAGAAAGAAAAGGCAGGCACAATTGGCTTTTTAAACTATCTGAAAATTTTTTCAATTACATAAAGAAGAATTCAATAAAGAAAAGTTGACCTAAAATCTTTTTCAAATCAAAGATTAGATGTAATGGTGTTAACTGCAAAATAAATTAGTATTAATGATGTTTTGAAGGATACATTGCAAAAGACAAAACAAGCAGGCACCAGACTAAGCTGATATTCATTTCCTGTGTAGGCTTCATAAAATTGTAGTAGACTTCAGTTACTAGATACACAACTGTAGCAGCCACTGTGAAATCCACCAGCCACTGGTATTCTGGAAAGTAATGCAATGCTGCAAAATAAAGGTTAAAAAAAAAGTTTCACTTAAATTTTCTTAAGTAGCTTATGAAGATTTATTAAAAATTAACTTTAAGTAGGCTAGACTTATTCTATTTGTCCATTTGCAACGAAAAGTTTGCAAACGTAAGAATCTAAAAATGCAGGCAACAGATTGCGAATGTTAGCACCCAAAATTAAATTTCAATGCCTCATATATTAAATAATTAAAATAACCCTGAAAGGATAAGCAAAAATTACTTAAATTGTTATTAAAATATGATTGTAAATGTGTTGGTATTTTCTTAACTAATTAGCCATTTTTTATAGAAATCATAAGCTTTTTTGTAAGAACTTATCTATAACCTTAACTTCAGCATAAAACTTAGTCTAAAATATAACAGATTTACTTATATTATTCATTTCTGTGAAATAAGATATGAATATGTTACAGTTATTAACTGCAGTAGTGGTAGATTAGTAATTTTTTGAGTTACTATAGATTAAAATAAGTGAATAAATAATACTTTTTATTCCCTATGTTCTGCAAAAAAAGCTGAATGTCTGTTGGTTTTCCATAAAACTGTTCCCTTAAACAAACTATTCCATTATAATCATTTATATTAAAATTAACATTCTTTGAAAGTAAATATAATTCCACCGCCCTTTGCATCTCAGGTATTTTAAACTTATATGGTATAGATAATCTGGTTTACTTCTACTAGAGTGTAGTCCAAAGTACCAACATCATTTTTTAGAAGGTCTCCTAAAAACATGGAAGTAATTCATGTACATAAACATCAGTTCATATGTTCTTACTAGCACATAATAAAATGATCTACATTACTCTGGAAAACTTTCAATTGTAAAACATAATACAATTATACCTGATATAATATCCTTATAAAAAAAGTATTTCAAAAATAAAATACCACTCAAATACCTATTAAAAATGTCAAAACAGACTAACCAAAATTTATACCATTTCTATAAGGTGATAGCAAGGTTTTTAAAATCCCAAATCTTTTTATGATTGGGTAAACTTTTTTAATTTTCTGAGTTATTTTAACACTCTTAATTTGCTTCAAGTTATTTTAACTGCTTCAGATATTCTGCTGTGACTGACCGAGCTTCCGAACAACAGCCTGAAAGATTTATTCTAAAATGGTTGCAAGATGCCTACCCTCAATCACTCAATCCCCTCCCCTTACAAATTAAAAAAAAAAGACATCCACACTGAGCCTTTTAAATACTGGAAAGAGGACAAGGAGATGGATAGAAAACATAAACAAAAATCCATTCATCCAAATGTTTTAAATTTTTATTAACAATAATTGAAGTAAGTGTTCTAATTCTCCAAGGTTGTCCACACTAACAAGGACTTCCTAGACGGAACTCACTCATAGCAAACAGCTAAATGACATTCAAAAGTTCTTAGTTTCTGTAAGAGGTTCTTATAATAAATAGCTAATACAAACTAAGATAGATTTTCAAGATAGTTACTGGGATATCAATAATACATACATTCAATGAAAGTTCAAATTATATATATTCTTGGTTATATATTTAAGTGTTATATTCTTTTTTGTATTCAATAATGTAATTATATATGTGCCTTTTAATAGAATATTGAAGTCAAAAGACATTCAGATGGAAAATCCTCTACGGTTACTTAAACACATATACACAACATACATTTCACAAAGGATTATCTATATTTATAAGCATAAATATCTCCTTGCTAGTCTGGTTAACTGGAAAAGCTCTTGATATTATATGAACAGTTGTTAAACTAGTATCATTTGCAACTAATTTTCAAAATTGTACAAGTGAAACCATATACTCAATAAACTACATGCTGAAGCTACATTACCCTATTTTCAATATTTTAAGTTCATTAAAATAGCCTAATTCTCACTGACTGGCTCTAAGACATTCAGTGTGTAATCCTGCCCAAGTTATTTAATTCTTTCTAATGAGGGAGAAAAAAAGGATAGCAATTACTCACCTCAGAATTGTGAGGATTAGTTAATATAAGTATTATAATAATGTTTGATATTCAATAATTTTAAGATATATTAAAGTTAATTAGTTGTTAATTATTCAAAAAGCATTAGCTATTAGTAAAAATGTCAAAAACTAAAAATAAGGAAGAATGTGTACATATTCTTGTTATTTATACATGTCTGTGAACATTTTATACAAATAAGCACATGTAAGAGATTACTAACACAAATATGACTACTAATCAAAAAGTCAAAGTACCTTTAAATGTTTTAAATGTCGTATAAAAAATAGTTAAAAAGAAAAAAGATCACATAACCAGTCTTAAAAGTCTGAATATTAGAAAATTGATTTACCTTGCTCTTCATTGATATTTTTGGGTTCCAGGACACCCTTTCCATATATAATACAATCTTTGTAGACAAATTAATCAACTGTCAAATTTTTTGAAGCCACTTTGTATCACAAAATGATTCTATATGAGATGCTAGATAAATCTGTTAAGGTTTTTTGTGGGTGGTGTGATTTAACCCAAAAAGGGCCAAATTGCCCTTTTTGATATGATAGTTTATATGACATTATTAAAATCACATTTAAAAAATCACGTATTTGATTTCTTCATTTATCACATAAACCAGTGGTTCTCAAAATTGGTCAAAAATCAGTCACTTGGAGTACTTTTAAAAATATAAATTCTCAGAACCTACTCTACATTCACTGAAGGGTGGAAGAACAGGAAATACTCCTTACTTCCTTCTTTCCTTCTTCTGTCCCTTCTTTCTTTCTCTTCCTACCTTCCTTTCTTTGTGACAGGGTCTCACTCTGTCACTCAGGCTGGAGTGCAGTGGGGTGATGATAGCTCACTGAATGCTCAAACTCCTAGGCTCAAGCAATCCTCTCACTTCAGTCTCCTGAGTAGCTGGGACTATAGGCCTATGCCACCACACCCAGCTTTTTTTTTTTGTAGAGACAGGGTCTCACTATGTTGTCCAGGCTGGTCTCAAACTCCTGACCTCAAATGATCCTCCTATCCCTAATGAATAGAATTACAGGCATAAGCAACTGTACCTGGCTAGGAATCTTTATTTTTACAGTTCCTCAAGTGATTTTGATGCATACCAAGCTTTAAAAACGAATGTTTTAAATAATATCATTATCATCTTAGATGCCCTTCCTTAGGAATAATTTCATATAAATTTCATTTTAAGTCATATAATGACTTAAAGTCATTGTAAGCATTATATAATTATAGAAATTAAAATACAGGAGGAAAATTAAATGACTTATTCAGAGATACCCAATGGGTAAAGGTAAATCTTAAATAAGTAAAGTTTTCCAATTCCCAATCCAGTTCATTATTCTAAAACTACTTTCTTTTCTTCTAAATGTGAGAATAAAATTGAATTATTATAAATATAGCTAATTTTTTTTCTTTTTTTTTCAGAATTTGTGAACAGGAAGTAAAATATAAGTAATTTAATACAAATACAGTTGACCCTTGAACAACATGAGTTTGAACTGCACAGGTCCACTTATCTGTGGATTTTCTTCTGCCTTTGCCACCAGAGATAGCAAGACCAATCTTCTCCTCTTCTTCAGCCTACTCAAAGTGAAGATGATGAGGATGAAGATATATGATAATCCACTTCTACTCAATTGAATAGTAAATATATTTTCTCTTTATTATGATTTTAATATCATTTTCTTTTTTCTACTTTACTGTAAGAATACAGTATATAATACATATACAATATGTGTTAATTGACTGTTTTTGTTATCCATAAGTCAACAGCAAGCTATTAGTAGCTAAATTTTTGGAGAGTCAGAAGTTATACTTGGATTTTCGACTACACAAGAGTCAGCAACCCTACCCCCCACCCCCATTCCTCAAGGTTCAACTGTATTCAAATGCAGTTTTGCAAGTCACATTAGAAAAGGAGGAGGCTGGCATAGACAGCAAAAAAAAGTCTAGAATTCTAGATTATAAAAACTGACTGTGATCTCAACTTAATAAACAGAAACTGTGTAACAAATTTGTGTAAGTCAGCCTCTTCTGAAAAATGGGCAAAATAATACAAGCTAGGTGAACAGAAAAAGAAATTTAATTCAATGAAGTCATTTTTGAGCTCTAAGTTCTTAGAAAGAGTCCGTATTCTATATAATGGATTTAAGGATTAGAAAAACATATAAAGCAAATCTAGCTACAATACATAAGATGAAAGTACTTTCACTACCATAATATAAAACTGAGATTTCCAGAATATTTTATCAAGATTTCCCTTACCTAAAGTATCCACTTCTGTAACTGACTTTGTTTCTAGATGAAGGTCAATATCCTTTGGAATGGTTAATGGCTTACTTTCAATGTGACCATTATATTTCCTATAAAAATCAGACAAGTGACACAAAAAACAAGTTACCTACACTGTTAATCCAAGTGCTTGTTTCAAACTAATTACAAATGAGATTTTAAATTTCACAGCGAAAAAGAGAAGCAGAATTTCTAATATTTTCATCAAAAAGGAGGGTAAGATACTCAAAGGTAGTTTTTAAAGGAGGACTACAAAATGTGGAGGTAAATTATCGTGTGAATATACAGATCAGGTAAAGAATTACTTAAATTAGTGACAGCAACAAAATCGTTTCTCACCCAATTCTCCTACTCTCTCTTCTGTAGATTCAAAGACAACCTAACATCTCTCTCTTTAGGCACAAGAGTAAACACAAATGAAGACAAAGTACACTTCTCTTTGAAATAATATTAAGCACATACATACATACATACATATAAACAGACCTGTAACTATATACACGTCAAGAGTTGAAGAAATATAAGATTTATATGCATGAGAAATTCAGAAACATTAAAGACTAACTTGGAATAGCTATTACTAAAAATCACATGTGAAGGACAACAACAGAATTGTTCAGGTGCACTTGTATTATTTCCAAATTTAATTCCTAAAGACAAAGAAAACATATATAGAAAGTAATAAATTAAGTTTTGATAACAGTAATTTCAAAACTGGAAAACAGTTTTGCATTTATTCTTGAATAAGTATAAACTGGGAAAACCTCAGTAAAAAACTATTTCATGTCAATAAGTCAAACAATAATTCTTGTTACTATGAATACAACAGCATCAACAATTAATCTTTTTGTAAATATAAAACATGTTCAACATATAAAAATTATTGTAAAATAAAATTATTGATTATAAAGCACGAGAATTCAAATATTTATGAAATGAATTCTATACCTACAGTCCCCAACCCCTGGGCCAAGGGCAGGTTGTAGGCCATGGCCTATTAGGGACCAACCCGCAGAGCTCCACCTCCATACCCCACTTCCCCTATCTCTCCTACCTCATGGAAAAATCGTCTTCCATGAAACTTAGGAGGGGGCAGGCAGAGCAGGAGGTGAGCTGCCAGTGGGTGAGAGTATTTACAGCACTCCCCATCACTCCCATTACTGCCTGCTTTCCCCAACCCCCAACCCTGTCCTTGGAAAAATTGTCTTCCATGAAATCCACCCCTGGTGCCAAAAAGGTTGGGGACTGCTGCTACACTACGTAACTAAATTTTACAAATGTTGGATATGATAGCTATAATGGTTAAAAAGAAACAGAAACAAAAAACTAACCTGGATTAAAATTCTGGGCATTGATAGTTATGAGAACTTGGACAACTCACCTAACATCTCTGATCAACAGCTTCTCATTAGTAAAGTGTAAGTTAAATTATCAGCTAATACTCAGGGTTGTTGTGTAGATTAAAAATAACTGTGCAGTGTAAAAGTGTTTTAGAAACTATGTTAGGCAGGAATGTTTCATTAAAGAACCTAACTACTGGAATAAAAAGAAGGAAGGTTTACAATTAATATTCTAATGAGCTTTGAGGTGTATTTGTAGTAAGTGAAAAAGAGGGTGGTAGTAAGATTAGAAAAGACAGTCTTTTCAAATTTCCAAGTTCATACCAAATAATCATTAACATTTAAGGAATTTTTTTGGACCTACAAATGTATTACATCAGGTTAACATAATTTTTATGACATATATTAGAAATTTGGTGATAATTTGTTGTCACTTACATTTTAAAATATATTAGAATCATGATTTTAGAGTCAGAGAGGACAACCTAGGCTGTTCTCCTGGATCCTGAGATGAGAAAACTAAGGCCCATTCAGAGAGGCTAATTGACATGCACTTTCCCTGAGAATTCAATTTAAATAGAGATATAACATCTTAAAGCTGGCAGGATCCTTCAAAATAACTATGTTCATTCTTTTTATTTCACAAATGAGGCTAGTGGTCCATTCAGGCAGTTCTCCTCATAAACTTTAAACATGGACAGGATATTCAAGAGCTACATGAGACTTACAAAGTTACACTGCCCATCCCTTTTATTGTAAAAATGAAGAATATGAGGCCAAATGCAGATCAATTTGCCCAACAACACAATACAAAGTAGTAGCAAAACCTGAAAGGAACCCAAATCAACTGACATTTTTAAATGAGTTGCAGAATAAAGACATGGGTTACAGTTCTCTCCCCAGTCAACCCTGACTAAATTTTCTTTAATATGATGGCTATTCTGTTTCCTAATTTACACACAAAAAAGAATAAAGTTAACCATTCTTGAGTAAAATAATCACTTTTTGTGTCTATATTAGATTACTACATACTGGATTTTTATAGGTTTTGATTTCAAATTTATCAACCGCTTACAACATAATCAGCAAATGTTCCTTAGATACATAAATTGTGTTAAACATTTGACACTTTACAAGCTCAACAATATAACTTACCTATCTTTTCTGCTTTTTCCTTTTTGCTGTTTCCCTGCAAGAATTCTTAATTCTTCTTCTGTAGGATGCTGATACCACCTCAAACTAAGGAAAAAAAAGAAAAAAAAAGGAATCCTTTCAAATAAAGCACTTAAAATCACCAGAATTATTTGTTTATCCTACAAATAGTTATTGAGTTTCCTATTTTTGAAGACACTGTAGGGAAATAGATGAAAACTGTAATCCGTAACAGATACTACTGCTTAAGCCTTAAAAGGGTTCAGGTTAAAATCTAGCAGATACTCACCAAGCACTTACTAGATGCCAGGCCCTGCAATGCTGTTTGTATGTATATTTTTTTACAACTGAGAATGTATTAATATATATAATAAGATTATATAGGCTTATTGTTAAAAGTAAATGAAGTGAACTCTGCAGTCAAGGCGGGGGGCAAGGGGGAGAACGCATTAATTCTCTAGCAATCCTTCATTTCGTGGAATTGATAGTGACAAAGAGACTAGTTTGAATGCTTTCACATTTACATTTCCTTTCTTTCTCTAATTTGAGAATTAGAGAAAATCATTATATTACAAAACGTTTTCACTCATGGCTGTATTTAACCTTCAGTTAGGGCTCCAACAGCAACTGGGTGTGTTCACCTCTACCACATAGTCAAAATGCTGTAATCTGAAGGAATACACAAGATCCAAACAAATCATTTATTCCCTCCCAGGCATCAACTGGCTCATTCTAAATTTCAAGTCTGGCCAAGCGGTCCCACAGTCTATCAGTCACTTAAATTTGATACTGAGATCTTACCTTCAATGTGCCCTCTCCACATGCTATCATCAATTCTGTTCAACTCTTAAAATTCTAAAATCTGCCTGCTGTACTGGCAAAGATCTTAGTTCAAACCTTAGTTCAGCATATCATCCTCTGTAGCTCTATCGCAAAACTCTCTAATTGGCCACACAGCCTTCCCCTGGACCTACTCCTCACCAAATTCTTTCTGAGCTCATCTTTAGTTATTTTTTCATAATGGAAATCTTATCAAGGTACATCCCTGTTTAACTCTTTTCCAACGCTCCTCTCAGGGTAAAGCAATGAGTAAGGTAGTTAGACAAGGACTCTGACCGAGGCCCTGTTGCTATAAAGAAATGCAGACCTAGTACTGCTAGACCTTTCAATTTTTTAACAGCAATAATCCCGACTTTTTAATGTGAAATATCCCTATTTTTAAGAAATATTAGCAACTGATTTCCTGGGAGCATTTTTGTTTCTTTTAGAGACATGGTCTTACTCTATCACCCCAGGCTGAAGTGCAGTGGCTTGAACATAGCTCACTGTAACCTCCAACTCCTGAACTCAAGCAATCCTCCTGCCTCAGCCTCCCAAGTAGCTGGGACTACAAGTACATACCATCATGCCCACCTAGTTTTTAATTTTTTTTTATACAAATGGGGTCTTGCTATGTTGCCCAGGGTGGTCTCAAACTCCTGGCCTCAAGCCATCCTCCCATTTTGGCCTCCCAAAGTGCTGGGATTACGGGTGCAAGCCACCACGCCCAGCTTGATTTTTTAAAAACACTGCAGAACTGGCAATTTGAGTACTGACTGAATATTTGATGATGTTAAGGAATTATTGTTATAAACTTTTAGCTATTATAATGAGATTGTGGTAATTTTTTAAAAGCTCATATATTTAAATATACACACTGAAATACCTATGACTGAAATAATAAGATGTTTGGAATTTGCTACGAAATATATTGGGGGTAGGGGAGGTGAAGGGGAGTACAGATAAAACACGTTTGGCCACCAGCTATTAAATTGTGATGAGCACATAGGAGTTCATTATATTATTGTCTACTCTGTATGTTTGAAATTTTCTATTACAACATACATTACAAGGCCCAAATGTTTATGGAGTTTGTGACCTCCTGCTTCCACAGCCTTTCATGATCTGACCATTACCTACTTCTCCAGATTCATCTTCAAACATTCCTAATTGAATGTAACCCATTCTAGCTTGACTAAATGATATTTGATTCCTTACAAATTCTTTCATCTCCTGCTGCTTTTGCATATATTCTTCTCTCTGTTTGTAAACACCTAATTCATCTCATTCACAGAGCAACCTCCCTGTAGTATAATAAAGAACATAACTGCTCTTTGTCCCCAGTACCTGGCACAGAGTTTCAGAAGTCCTTATAATATCCTGAGCGGTAGGGGTATCTTTGTTATGCTAATGAGGTGACTCAATGTGGGCCCCAGATAGCTCTAGGTTGGGTGCAGGTACCAGAAACACCAAGCACAAGAATGAAGGGTTGGGACTTTGAGTCACCTGATCTTCAGGAGTGGGAAGGGGCTGGAGATTGAGTTCAATCATTTAAATCAATTTAAAATCAATGATTTATGTAATCAAACTCCAGAAAAACTCTGGACACCAAAGCTCAGAGGACTTCCTGACTGATTAGCACATTTTTGTGCCCAGAGAGTGATATCCCTGACTCCACAGTGAAGGGGCACAGAAATTCTTTGCACTTTCCCACACCTCACCCTATATGTATCTTTTTAATAAAACTTTTTAATAATTATAAGTATACTAGTTTCCTGAGTTCTATGAGTCATTCTAGCAAATTATTGAACCTGAGAGGATTATGGAAATACCCAAATTTGTAGAGTCAGTTAGAAGTGCGGGTGGCTTGGGTACCCAAGAACTTGAAGCTGATATCTGAAGTGAGAGCAGTCTTGTGGAGGACTTTACCTTTAACCTGTGGAGACTGAGCTAACTCCAGGTAATCAGTGTCACAACAGAATTACAGTATACCCAGTTGGTGTCATATCAGTTGGATTAAAATGGAATGCTACCCTAACTAAAAGTTTTTCGGTAAAGATTTTAGGACTTCCTTGGTTTTATATGTTTCAAAGCTAGTACAGTTACTGGCATATAGTAAGTGCTCAAAAAGGATGACTAAACCAAAATGTATTTAGTTCTTCTCTTAATTTAATGGTTTTAAAGCAAAATACATATCTCAACAAAAAAGTCCCTGAATTACAATTAACGGATGAGGAGGCACTTCCTGAAATTTCGATTGAAGTCCAGAATTTTAACTTACAGTCGATTCTCGTTATTCGCGGTAGTTATGTTCTATAAAGTCACCGTGAACACTGAACCATTGTTCCTAGGGGAAATACAGGGTTAGGTTCCTGCGAGCCTCTGGTCATAACATTTTCATTAACTAATTAAAACATAACCTTGTTTTATGTGTGTTTCTGTTTAAAGATGCCTTATTGAATACATATCGTCGATTCACTAACATTGACTTCACAGCCAACAGCACTTTAACTCATGCCTAAGCAAAGCTTACCTAATACCTGTAATCCTAAGTATAGCATCTTACTGAGTACTGTGAATCATTCCAGCACATTTCTTCCATGCGGCACATCAAAGCCTTCTTGCACTCAGGAATACCAGACAGCACGTTCTAGTACTATGCTTGGGGGCCATTTTAAACAATGAAATCACTAATGAAAAGCAAAAATGTGAAAAATGTGGCCCTAAATAGATCATAAAAGGGAGAGTTGCTCATGATATGACAGCTGAAACAAGAAGGCAGAGTGTTGCTTTCTTAGTCTTAACTGGAAACATGAGCATCAGGCCACTCAAATTTTTTACCACTCTGTCCATCAGTGACCACAAAAGCACCACAAGTACTGATTTTGAAGCTACAAATAAATTTTATCAAGTAGGCAAATCACAAATACAGAATCCACAAATAATGAGGATGAGTGCATAACACTTGGAAGAACAATAAAGCAATAACTCCTTTATAAAGACTAAAATTAGTTGTTCAGCTTTGAGAAATAATATACAATTAGTGAAAGAACTTTTAGTATAGGAAAACTTAGTATACTTAGAGCCCTATAATATTGAAATATTTTATTTAAGAGCCTTACAATTTCTAAGAAACATACTTTTTAAATATATTCAAGCTTATTTAATTTTATTTTGTAAACTCATTTTTCTAAAATGGATTAAACTTATTACAGCTCTTACTGGATAATTCATGGTGACTTCACTAGTAACAATTATCATTCAAAGGTAGAATCTAAGGATGCTGGATGCTTTCAGGGCCACTTACTGCTCTATTCTGTTATTTCTCTATTTATTCATTCATCAGCTATTTGCGGTGAGCTTTCTGTGTTCAGGTACTCTGCTAGGCAACAGAGATACAATCATGCCCAATAAAGCTGAAGTCCCTGCCTTTCTCATGTTTATATTCTAGTTGCGGTAGAATTTAACCAATTAAAAAAATGATAAATTGTGATACTACGTGAAAGAACCAAACAAGTGAGAATGAGAGAGACAGTCTTAGATACTAGGTTAAGAAAACTTCTCTGAGGCAACATAAACAATGAGAAAATGGAGGGAAGAACATTCCAGGCAGAGAACAGCAAGTCCAAAAGCATAAAGACATGAAAGAACACAGAATATTACAGTATCTGAAAAGCCAATGAGGCAGTAGCACCAAGGAGAAACATAAGAGGGAGGCTGATGAGATAAGAAAACAGATCATGCAAATCCTCACAGGTCATGGTATGGAGTTTAGATTTTATGCTAAAACAATGGTCTCAAAGCAGTGGAGAGAAATAATTCAATATATATTTTAAGAATCCTTTTGCTGCTCTGTGAATTACAGGGAGGCAAGAATAGTAGGGAAGATATATCTTGGATAGCAAATCAAAAGGTTTTGCTGAGGGGAGTGAAAAAAGCAAACGATATATAGTATGATAGCCACATTTCTAATTTGAGGAAGATAGTGGTATATTTTATGATATGGAATAGAGCAAGAGGAAATGAAGAACTTAAAACATGTTGAGTTTTAAGTGTTAGAAAGGTAACTGCATATTAGAACCTAGAGTTTAGTGATGATTTTAGGTCATTACATAATTGTGGTATTTAAATCAATAGGGATTAGTAAAATCACCTAAAAAGAAAGTAAAACATAATATAAGACTAAATAGTTAATGAGGAAATGCAAAAGTAGAGTCTACATAGGACAAAAACTAAGGAATGGATATGGAAGGACTTTGTTTTTTTACATAGAGAGGGAGGCAGGGAGTGACTTTTATTTCTTTTCCTTATTTTTAATGGGAGATCTTTTAAAAAAAAAAATATGTATGTGCTACCAGGAATGATCCAACAGAAATGGTACAACTGATGACACAGAAGAGAGGGAATGGCCAAAGCACCAAAGTCCAGGTGAAGGAAGAGAGAATAGGGTACAGAGCATAAATGTAGGAAATTGGGCTGTGACAGACAGGATACTTCCTCCATAGGACAAAATTAAATATATGAATTTTTTTAAAAATATAGAAGATTGCACATGTAACTAGGGTTGTGGATTGGTAGTGTGAAGATGAGTGATGGGGTCTGGTTTCAGGAGCTTATAGTGAGACTAAGGCAGGCATGCTTAAGGTTTGAAGAGAAAGGATTCAGGCTGAAAAAGTTGTCTGAGAAGTACAGCATACAAACATGGAGCAGCCATCTAAACTCCATGATCATGGATTCAAAGTAAAACCTGGAAGTACAGTTGCACAATCTGCTTTAATAGTCAGTGCTTGGTACAGTTTGATTCCATACTGTATGGTTCCCATTTACTATACTTTGTATTCTGGTCTCAATTTTTAGTCTTCTTTGCTGTTAGTTGATACGTCTATGTCAGCAAAATGCCTCCTTGCAATTGCTGCACTATGCCTTTCTAATTTGGGTTTCAAAGACAGATATAAAAGTTTATTAGATTTAGAGTCTGTGCAGCAGTTAATAATAGTTACAAAAATACAATTAGAGAAAAATGGTTTATGTTAATATGTTAAGCAAAAGGAACACAATGTAAAATTACGCACATAATATATCACGAGCAGGAGAGGAAATATAAATAGAAATGATCAAAAAGAAATGCAACCAAATTTATATAGTGATTATCTTTGGGTGATGGGAATATAGTCCACAACCTTATTTTTATTTTTTATCAATTTACCATCTTTTTCCACACTGTAGGCATGTACTGTTTTGAAATGTGAAAACAAAATTTTGAATTAAAATTTATTCAAAAAATAGAGTATTAATAGGATCTCACTAGAAAGTATACCTCTGGCATTTAAGCTAAAGATATTAATCTCAGTGTACTTCATGACTTTTACCTTGGTTACTCAGGGGCTTTTTTCACTTATGCTCAGATTATCAGCAGCATCTCAGATAATAAAACAAATCTGGTATTGTACTCCACTAAATTATTAAAATAATTTTTCAATGATCATTCTTGTATAAACCACTTACATAAAATATTATCAGACCACTACAACTCTTACTAAAGCAGTTCAACAGCACTGAAAAATAGGTAGGAGAAAATACAGAATGCACTGATGTATACTTTATTTTTAAAATTTAAGGAGCAATGTTATTTATAGCAAATCACTTCAGAAATTTTAACAAATAAAACTTTTAGAAATTTAAAATGGAACCTAAACACAAATATAGAAAAGCATAGTTTTAACAGAGCAACCTAAAAAAGCTTAATACATAAATAATCATACAAAACTCTATTTCAGGGTACACAACATAAGTCACTGTTACAGAGAGAACATTTATGTTCACTTCAAAATTCTTACATTGAAATCTGATCCCCAGTGTGATATTGGAAAGTGAGACTTTTGGGAGATTATTAGATCATGAGAGCAGAGCCCTTGAGAATAGGATTACTGCCCTTTTAAGGGCCCGGAGGGCTAGCTTGTTCTCTTTCAGCCTCAAGAGCATACAAGAGGTTAGCAGTCTGCAACCCGGGAAAGAGCCCTCACCAGAACCCGACCATGCCGGTACCCTAACCTCAAACTTCCAGCCTCCAGCACTGCGAGAAATAGTCCCCACCCAGTCTATAGCACTTTGTCACAGCAGCCTGAATTGACTAAAACAGTCACCAAAGACAGTTTTAGACTCCATTCTAACTTAGTCTTCACAATTTTGACCAGTGAGGGGTAGAGGGAGAACAACTTAAGAGAAAACAAATACTACATAAAACCTACATAATCTTTTCAGTGCACATAGCTAAAATATCATTTGCTATACAAACATCCTCCTGTTATTTGTTGGAAATTTTAATAGAATATCATTCTGGAACTGAAAGTTAAGATAGCTAAGGCGAGGAGAGCAAGGACTCTGGCATTCCATAAGGGTAGTAGCTGAAGGTTTAAACCTTTCCCTTGGGTCATAGGTCCCACCTACTGTGCATTTGAATAGTAGGTTTCTCTCATCAAAGGGAACTTGCAGATTGTTGGACCAAGCAACATGCAACAAAGAACAGGCAAAAAGAATTAAACCAAGTGAGTATAAGGTGTTGTAACACCCTCTCTACCCAATATGGCATGAGACAAAATCAGAGTCAATCTGACCATAATATATTTTTGATGAGGGACGTATGAAGGGAAGTAGTAGCCAAAGTGAGAGCTTAGGAAGATAAAGGGGTAAAGAAAAATGCATGAGGTTTGAGCTGAACAATTAGGAAAATGGAAAGCAGGTTCAGCAAGAAAGCTATTATAGAGAATAAGCAATATCCTACTCCTCATGCAAAACCCACTATTCAAATGTACAAAGAATGTAATCTATCACTTACCTCTCCATGGAAAGTGGGGCCAAGCAAACTTCAAAACAAAAAGGAACTTTAATTAAAATAGAAAATGAATACTTTGGCTACAAATCAGCGGTATGCTGCACATGATACAAAGAACATCTTTAACTAATATGAGCAACTGTCAGAACAAGCGTTTCTTACAACAGGGAAAGCAGTTCACACTACAGGTACAGAGAATGCAACTCTCAGGACTTTTCTTCCCTTTGGGAAGGAAGGATAGTCTGAGAGCATTAGGCTCTTCACAGTTGAGTTTTTCTAGATAAATAATACGTCTCACCGGTTATGGGCCAAAGATATCTTACTACTCAAGTTCTTGTTAAAGGAGGAATCTCTTCAACAAAATCTTATAGCACAAAAAGGTATGTAAAAAAGAAGTAATAACATTTTCTATAATATTTTTCTACAAAAAATTGGAAGAATGGAATAATTCAGTGACATGGGATGATAATTATTTAGTAACATGGAATAAATTTAATCTCAAGTGTCAAGGTAAGAGGTATAGGTTGAACACATGATATTTCTTATACTTTACTTCATACTTAGCATGTTTTTGGTAATCAGAATTAATGCTGGAGCCAGGTGCAGTGGCTCACATCTGTAATCCTAACATTTGGAAGGCAGAGGCAGAAGGATCACTTGAGGCCAGGAGTTCAATATCAGCCTGGGCAACTTGGTGAGACCCAGTCACTACAAAAAATTAAAAAAAAAAAAAATTAACCGGTACACACACCTGTAGTCCTAGCTATTTAGGAGGCTGAAGGTGAGGCAGAAAGATCACTTGAGCCCAGTTTGGGTGACAGAGCAAGACTCTGTCTCTTTAAAAAAAAGGCAAAGAGCCAATGCTGATGTGTCTTTTAATTTAGTTTAGAATAAAAGCTGATTGTGTGGCCATAGAACATAGTAAGTGAAGAGAAACTATACACTACCTATAACCTGAAGGATATATTCTAAAAGGCAAAGTATAACTAAAAAAAAGGAGAAAGAAAATAATCTTAAATAAATTACTCCATAGACTGCCAACAAATGTCATCACAGTGATTACAGAAAAGTTGTATTTGTCTCCCCCACCAAATTTAAAACAGTGTCCAAGTACAACAGTTCAGGATAAGATCTAGAGTTGATGAGTAGCCATAAATCAAATAAATACTAGACTGTGACTCAGACTTCCAGGATAAGACATATGGATCTGTTTCATTTCTCAGTATGTAAAATTGAGTAAATCATTTAAAACTTGTTTTCTCATTTATAGAAATGGAAAAAATATCATCCATTGCAGAAAAGAACTAGGTACTCATCAAATTTGTTTTTATTTCCTAGGAACATTTCTCCCTCCCCTACACTTTGGCCAGAACTAGTTACAGGGTCTCAGTCTATGTAATGTGGGCAAAAATGATGAATCTACTTCTAAGCTTGATACTCCAATCTCCTGAAAGATCCATAGCCCACTCTCTCTTCACTTGCCAACTGGCACAGCAATCTAACAAAGGACTCCAGGGTAGCATAAGGAACAGAGGAGCCACAAGACAGAAGAAGGCCAGAATCCCTAAGTCACCATGTTTAACAGAAGATAGCTGAACTCTTAACCTTAAATCATCATTTGTGAAAGGACCTACCTGGAGAGCTGCCTAATCCCTTTCTGATCCCACAGTTGACCCTGATTCCTATCTGAAGAAACTAAGTAAAAAAATTTTATTAATAATTTCATACAGTGAGATTTTGAAGGTCTCAATATATCCCGATGTCACGTCCCCTCCTACCTAGCTCAGTGTGTACAAATACAAATGAAATAAGACTTAAAAGATGTTATCAGTATAAAGCTTTATATAATTGTAAAGGTAATATTAATAAACTTACACCAGGCTAAAAGATCATATACAGTTTTTTAAGATAGTAAAAAAGTGGTTTTTTAAAAAAAATACTAATAGCAACATATGTATTAGTTATCAAGTTAGAAAATTAGTCAATTTTTTATATTAAAAATCAACAGGCTGCCAAGTAAAAGTTGCTTATTCCTTCAGGTATAAATACTTATTCCTTCAAGGTATTGATTCAGGAAGATGGCTTACTCATCAAGTCAACATACAGTCGTCCCTGGGTATATCCTGGGGTGGACTGGTTCCAGGATCACCCAATTCCCCAACCTCCCAGCCCCAGGATATCCAAAGACACTCAAGTCCCTCATATTATATAAAGTGGCATAGTATTTGCACATAACCTACATCTTCCCCCCATATACCTTAAAATCATCTCTACATTACTTATATGCAAATGTTACATAGTTTTTCTTTTACTTTTTTTAAAACTTGTATTATGCTTTATTTTTTTTCCAAATATTTTCAATCCACAATTGGCTGAATCCATGAATACAGAAGGTTAACTGCACTAGAATCAGGTGCCACTTCAAACACTTCATTTCAAAGGGACAGAGGTCAATGAGAGATGGGGATAGAGATTAATTAACATGATAGCAAAGAGAAACCATAACTTCTAAGAAAATATGAACATTTATTTATAATTTCAAGTTAGGACACCAGTGGAATAAATGAATATTAAGATATATACAGAAGCCAAAAAGGAGTTTCTTCTGTCATACTCATAATTCATCTATCATGGTATCTATACATCAATTCACTTGAATAGCTTTAAGAGTTTTATTCAATATAGTCACTCCCAAGCCATTCTATAATACTCACAGTTTTTAAAAAGTCATCATAAGCCTCTCCCTTGAATTCCTTTAAACATTTTATAGACCCTAAATAATGTCCTGAGATTTCTCTCTTCAACCCAATTGCATCATAGGACTTAAAATGCAGACTGCCATTTCTGATCATTAATATTTTTACATGGAAAATTTAGAAGGATTTTTAAATGTTTTTCAATATTTAAAAGTATCATTTCACATTACAAAAGGTTGGCAAAACAATAATTCTACCAAAAGGGTAAAATTAACGATCTTATTCAACTGTTAGGCAACAACACTCAGCACTGACTCTCATGACCTCAAAATTTCAGGACTAACATCTAAGAAAGGTTAGATGATCTTAAAAACACAAAAGAAAACAAAACTGGAAGAAAAGGAAACTAACTACAGCAGAAAAGTAACCATTACTTAGAACCTAATTTGGCATTAAAGACAGCATTAATTGCCAAAAACTTAACCTGTCTACAAAAGCAAATCAAGATCACAAAGAAAATCAACTTCATGTTTATTTTGAAAAACTGAGCTCCCCCTCAAATTATGTATTTATACTTACAAACACACTCTTATTTAAAAAGTAAAGATCTTAAACATAAACTGTTTCCAATATTAATAAGAAAGATAATCAGGTTTTTGAGCTCTAAAGTTTTAGCTTTTACTGGTGAATGTAAGTTTTACAGAAACAAATGAAAAGCAGAATATATAAGAATATGAAAATGCATATAGACTAAAATGAGACAAGACTCCCAAGATCTTTAACAGCCAAAAGAAATTTGGAAGTATCACTGGATTATAAGCATAAAGTTTAGAAACATATAATTCTCAGAAGAAAATAAGCTATCTTAATGTATTTTATGTAGTTTACTCACTGAGATCCCACTTACTCAGAATTAATAATAACATGCCCTGCTGATGTTTACCCTTTCATGATCTGTGAAAAATGGTTTTGCTAAGCAAAATAAGTAAACAAGATTGCACCAGGCACATTAAACCTACCTAGTAAAAAACTAGTTACAGATGATTGATTTTCACTTACAAATAGGTCTGATAGAGGATTTTAACTTTACCAAAACTTTAGTCATTATTTATTTTGGTAATAAAATATACATTAGTAAACAGCTATTCTCTCACGCATTCATTATATACACACACACCCTCTCCAAAAATTTTAAAGCAGTCTGAATATTTTCCCATATTTAAACATCAGCATGGAAAAAGTAGAAAGCATAGAGAAGAATATAAATAATTTAAAATAGAAAATAAATTCTATGAAATTTAAGCTTTGTGGATGGAATGACCCTGAATTAAAGGCTTATTTGTCCTGCAGAACATGAAATCATTACTAGGAGAGCTATCTATTGTTTTGTAACTTCAAAAGGTCAAAACAAAGAAAATGCACATACAGAGAAATAACAGAATTTGGTTATTTATTAAAAGAAATGATCAATTGAAGTAAATAGTCATAGCACCAAATTTATCACTTACCTTTCACAACTACACAGGACTTTGGCATGTATTTCCGTGTGTAAACTTTTCTTGCTTTTGCCTCACTGTATCACCTACACTCTTTTACTTTTGATTTGATTTGATTTTTTTAACATATTTTAGCAAGGCAATTTAGCTCCTTTGTGGAAGGAGTAGGGATAGTAGTGTACTTATAATGCAGTAGACAAAATTAAAATCCCACAGTATAACTTCATCCTCTCCTTGCTAAATTAAAGTTTAAAATTCTCTGTAGTAAAACAAAGACCCCCTAACTCTCATAATAAACTCTGAATTGAATCATCAACAACAGAACATAAGTTTTGAGTCATTTTTTTTCCAACAATGGTGAAAATATTTAAGCACTCAATTTATAATTTCTCATTCCCTACTGACCATTTTTTTAAGGTAACTAGAAAAGTTAAGTGGTATTTTCAGTGGCCATGGACGGAACAAAGCAAAGAAAGGTGGGAGTAGGTGGAGGACTAATTCTAATCTGTGACCCTATTAACTTTGTACTAAACAGATAAACTACTAATATTTCAAATAAGAGAAATAAGGAAGTTCGATTTTTGTTATAACTTTCCTGTGTCATACTTTTAGAAACAGAAATTAGCTCTTAACTTCTAGGAAGTCAGTCAGTCTGGTAAACTAAATAGAGATTGAAAGTGCCAGTGACCATCAGCCTATCCTTGCCTTACCTGCCATTACAGAGTAGCCATCGAGCAAGAGAATAGTGAGGTATAATCTTCTGCATGACACTGGCCATCACCATGGTAACGACCAGCTGTATACCTATCACACCCTGTGTAAAAAAACAAACAAACAAGTTTAACAATGAATGAATCTGGATTTGGGAACACTGTTGGAAAATTTTCTGTACATTTTGAAAAGTATATTTTAAGAAAATGATTTTGTTATTAAAATGCATTACAGTTGGCCCTCCATATCTGTGGGCTCCGCATCCACATTGGCGGATTCTACCAACCACAGATCAAAAATATTGGGAGGAAGCAGTAAAAAGTAAAAATACAATAATAAAAAAACACAAATAAAAAACAATAAAACATAACAGCTATTTACATAGCATTTACATTGTATTGGGTATTATAAATAAATAATCTACAGATGATTTAAAGTATACACATGTATGTAGGTTATATGCAAATGCTACACCATTCAATTATTTTATGTTTGGTTTTTTATTAAGAGACAAGGTCTCGTTCTATCACCCAGGCTAGAGTGCAGTGGAGAGATTATAGCTCACTGTAATCTCAAACTCCTGGGCTCAAGCAATCCTCCCACTTCAGCCTCCCAAGTAGATGGTACTATAGGCACACTGCCACAATGTTTGGCTAATTTTTACAAAAAACCTTTAGAGATAGGGTCTCACCATGTTGCCCAAGCTGGTCTCAAACTCCTAGCCTCAAACAATCCTCCCACCTTGGCCTCCTGCGTCACTGAGATTACGGGCGTAAACCAACACGCCTGTCCCTACACCATGTTAAATAAGGGACTTGAGCATCCCTGGATTTTGGTATACTGGAGGCTGGGAGGGCTTGGTCCTGGAACCAATCTCCTTTGGATAGAAGGACCACTGTTATTATTTTGGCATTTTGGTATTGAAGACCACATATTTTAGTTTATGTAGTTTCATCTTATAATCCTCTACAAATTATGTTAGGGTCTCACATCCACATGAACTAAAGTTAAATGAATTAGCATATGTATTAGAAATCTATTCTCAAGCAATGTTCTCAGGCTGGGTGCAGTGGCTCACACCTGTAATCCCAGCACTTTAGGAGGCCAAGGCAAGAGGATTGCTTGAGGCCAGGAATTCGAGACCAGCCTGAGTAACAGTGAGATTGTCTCTAAAAAAAAAAATTGTTAAAAAATTAGCCAGGAGTGGTGGCTCACTCCTGTAGTCCTAACTAACTACCCAGGAGGCTGAAGTGGGAGGATCACTTGAGCCCAGGAGTTAGAGGCTGCAGTGAGCTATGATTGTGCCACTGCACTGCAGCCTGGGCAACAGAGCAAGACTCCATCTCTAAAATTGAACTCATGCTGTCACCACCAACTTCCAGTGAATGGGTCTTCAACAACGTCCAACAATCCTTAGTTTGCTTCATTAATCCCTCCTGTATTCTCCATGACAGCTAATTCAAACCTTCTTCCCTCTTCTCACACCTCAACCCCCTTCAAACTTCTAACTCTCCACCTCTCCACTCGGGCATTTTCTTATACTTCACAGAAAAAAAAACAGAAACAATCAAATGGGAACTCTCTCACTTGCCACCAACAAGGTCCTAACAGTCACTTGCATGTGCATATCCGTCTTTTTCCACATCCCCCAGAGATAACAGAGCATCTTCTATATACAGCGAATCCCTTTACCTGTGCTTCAGAGCCCATTCTCTTTCATTTTCAGGAACCTCAGCCATTGAACAGCCTCCTTCCTATATCTTCTTTAATCTCTTTTCTATTTAAATCCTTTCTATCAGCACTGTAACATCTACAAGTCTCTTTCATGTTTCTAAAAAATAACAATAATTTTCCCTTTTTCTACAGTCTTCCCCATCCTCATATTCACAACCACTTTCAAAAGACTTTTTCTCACTGTTTCCATTTTCTCACATTCCCACATAGTACGCACCCAACTTCTACTTTAAGCAGTTCCACTGAAACACATACCATCAAAATCACTCCCTTTTGCAAATTATTTTTCTTCATCTTAAATCTCAGCAGTATTCCACATAATAAACCACATCCACCTGCTTTACTTCCACCTTGATGATCTATCCTTTATACTCCCCTTTCCTGGCTCCTCCTCTAATAAAGCAATCCAAAAATAAAGTTGAATGCCTACCTCAAATCAAATATACAAAAGGAGTATATAGAAAATGTAAAAATTTAAAAAGAAAAAACAGTATGGCATATTAGTTTTAATAGCCAAGACTCTGAACCCAAACTACCTGGGTTAGAAGCTGGTTTCTATCATTTACTAGATGTGTGACTTTGGAAATGTTACTTAAATATTCTGCACCTCTGTTCCCTTTTCTACAAAATGGAGTTAAGGCCAGGGACAGTGGCTCACGCCTGTGATTCTAACACTCTAAGAGGCCAAGGCAGGAGGGTAGCTTGAGGCCAGGAATTTGAGACCAGCATGAACAAAGTGAGATCCTTGTCTCTATAAAAAATTAGCTAGGCATGGTAGTGTGTGCCTGCAGTCCCAGCTACTTGGGAGGCTGTGGCAGGGGATCACTTGAGCCTAGGAATTTGAGGTTGCAGTGAGCTACAATGATGCCACTGCACTCTAGCCCAGGCAATAGAGCAAGACCCTGTCTCCTAAAAAAAAAAAAAAAAAAAAAATGGAGTTAATAATTCAGCCTACTTTATCAAGCCGTGGTTGGAAATCATGCCCAGTACAGAATAATTAGTAAATGCATGTTAGTACTATTTGTTGTTCTTATCACCAGTACGGAAGGACAAACTTTTTCTTACAATGTCAAGAATAGGAAAACCTTTCAAATAGTGACATCAGTCTCCTGAGTGATAAAAGAAGACCAAAACAAGTTGAAAAGGTCAAATTTCTGCATGAAAAAACAATATAAACAATGTCAGAAGACTAATTAGGAAAAAGTGTTTGTATATCATATCACAAATGGATAATTTACTTATTAGGTATCATATAGAGATTTCTTATAAATCAATTAATAAAAGATCAATTGCCTAATTTGAAAAAGAAGAAAAAATATGCACAGTTCTCAAAAAAAGAATTAAATATGGTTCTAAAACAGGACTGCTTTTAAAATGTCTACCAAACCTGCCTTAACAATGGCTTTATTTGTGGATATTTTAATACCTTAAACTCTATCAATTGGGTTAAAGTTCAGATCATTTTTATATTTACCTACATCAAAGATTACATTTTGACCTTTTTCTTTCACATTTTCTATCACTTGAATTTACTATCTTATTTTCTGTGTAGTTCGTGTTGCAAGTTCTACAATCTCCATACAACGAATGCCATTACAAAGAACCCTTTCAGGCAGAACAAGGCCAAGAAATACATTAGCAAGTATGTCAGAAGGTTGCTGTATTTGAGATTACAGATTTAAAAGTACAAGATCATTTTGAAGTCAGGGAAAGTTGTATGGACAAAGCGAACTTCAATCTAGCCTTAAAGGAACTGATGGCATCACATAAACTTCAAGGTTATAGTATATAGTCTCTCACAACATATATTATATAATATTATAGTGTAGATATGATTTTTGCTCCTTAATAACAGAAATCATATCTTAGTCACAGCTGTTAAGTGGTATTCAGAAAGACTGATCTGGAAGATACATATAATGGAATGTGACAAATTGGGAAAAGGCGTCGACACCTTGACCAACTCTCTCTCCTTCCTCCAAATCACTTAACATAATGAAATATTGCTGTAGACTCACTATTAAAGATAAAAAAACAAACAACTAATTTTTGAGCCAGATTGACTAGAATCAGGAATATCAACTAGGTTTCTGCAATAATCCAAATCAGAAACAATAAAACTTTAAATTACAGTGGTATCTTTGGCACCCAGAAGAGAAATGCATTTTAAGATATTGTTGAAGAACTGAGAGACTGATCAAATATGAAAACAAAGGAGGAATTAAAGACACTGACCCTGAGAAAGTCAAACACCATAGTATAGTGGCACATTCTCAGTGCTGTAGTTAATGTTTGACTGAAAAATGCAAAAATGTAGCCTCACTCTGTTCCTTTACTTCACTATACCATTTCCATCTTTTCAAATAAGACTAAAAATAATTTCCCCAAACCTCACCTGTATACTATATTAAATAAATATATTTATTATATTATATTCTTCTAACTTTTAAAAAACAAATTTGTAGAGATGAGGTCTCACTATGTTGCCCAGGCTGGCCTCAAACTTCTGGCCTCAAGGGATTCTCCTGCCTCGGCCTCCCAAAGTGATGGGATTACAGGTGTGAGCCACCACCGTACTCAGCCATATTCTTCTAACTTTCTAACATAAGTCAACAGATCTATCCCAGAATGTATCTGCTGTTAAGTGACTATATATGTGCTAATACAGCAATCTACATAATCTTTGAGAGAGATAATCTTAAAATTACATGCAAAATATTTCACCAGTTATTCCTTTTTACATATATTTTTAAAAGTCCTTGAAATATACTTTCAAAATAGCAATGATTTTAGAGAATTATATGTATTATCAATTTAATAATTATTAGTACTGAATTTGATCAACTTTTAAGATATTACTATGGAACTGACAATTACAGTGTACATACCAGGGATTTACATACTAAGGTGAAAAGTATCCAATTCATTAACTACGAAAGGCAATCATTTAAAATTCAGAAAAAAACTATTCTAATAACCTGCCTTCTCTGCCTAACTTAGCATCTACATATAAGTTTATAAAAAATCAGAATTTTAGAATGCTTAAAAATCAAATTCCCTGAATATTTTTCATTATTTTTAATTAAAGGAAGATGCTTAATAAATTTAACCATTAACTTAAATTTCACAGTAGAAAACTATTCAACTGGGCAGAGATGCAGTGAAGCTATTATACAAAGTCAATCATGGCTGAAGTCTCAAACACACAACCATATGGATCATTAACTCAAGTACCCTTAATAGTTTTATTAAGGCTACAAAACAATAACTTGACCAAAGAGATAGTTTCTGTCTGGATTCAATCCCTGTAGGCCCTGATTATCTTGATAACTGGAACTGGGAAAAGTCATTTAGGAAATAGCTCATAAGCACCCAAGAAGGGTGAAACATTAGGGCAACTTAGGTTTCAACCTTTCCACATCTATTAACCTGAGGCCACGAAGAGCAAGAAAAAGATATTTGCCTTTAGTTTCTAGAAGAATGATCATTTCAATTTTGCCATAACTGTTTCTTGACAGGTTACAAAAATTCTTACCAATGAACAATATACTCCAAGAAATAAAATACACCAAATAACAGTATCTTACCTTGTTTGTCAATACTGAAAATAAAACTCTCAAAACCTAAATGCAAACATGCTGCAATTTAAAAATTTGAACTTTGAATATTGTGTCACCTCAGTGAAGTTGACATTTTATGTTTCATTAAACTAGCTCTCCTACTAACAAACACATTGAAAAAAACATACATTGTCTACCATTAGAAGGCACATTTGCATGTGTACTTGGGACTCAGACCACCCCAAATAGTTTCAATTATCATCTCCCTGAATAAGTTAGAAGGGAGAAAAACAAAAGAGGATATTACCCAGTGCCCTTTCTACATTTTGTTTCTCAGCTGTTTGTATGTTTTAGTGACAGCTAAGTAAGTTGACAAAGACTTCTTAGGGATACTCAATTTATACTCCAAAAGAAGATGTAAACTATGTCATTTTAACCCAGGTTCACATAAAACTTTTAAGCATGTACATATACCACCTCTGAACAATTTACAAATGAGGAAAACAAGGTCCAAATAACCAAGATCACAAACTACCCAGTTACAGACTCATCCAGAACCTATACAATTTCTAACCTTAATGCTTTTTCCACTAAAGACTATTTGATGCATTCAATGAACATTTGTTGAGCAAAAACTACGGCATTAGACCAATAGCAATAGGGAGAAAGCACACAGTTCCTGCCGTCGATAAGCAGCCAGTCCACTAGGAAAGTAAATGGATCTTTCCGGTACAAAGTGATAAGAGGACAGGAAAAGGATTCTATGAGAACAGAGCAAAAGGAGAGAGAAATTATTGAGAGCAAAATGCTATGAAAGGGTATTTTGGAAGCAATACATGAATCAAGACACAGTGGGCTCAAGTAGTGAACCATCAGTGATACCTACTTCACATGGAAAGAATATAAGCCAAACTAGATAACTGAAGGGCAAAAGGGTGGGGAACCTGCAGCCTTCTAATTTCAAGATTGTTTTTTAAGCACAAAAGGAGGCAAGAAAAGCTTCATCTTTCTCTGCCGCACCCTTTTAATAAAAGGATTTGTTCTGTAAAATTTGGATTCAGTCAAAAGGCCACACTTAAGGACCTAGAAGGCCACGTGTGGCCTTAGGTGGGCGGATATGTATTTAAGAAAAATCACTCTGGATAAAGAATAGATGAAGGACAGTCCAGCAGCACTTAGAAAACTGTTCAAGGATGAGAGGAGGACCTGAACTAAGGGTAGGAAGTAGGGCTGGCAGCCTCTCTTACTTTGGTGAGAACTATACATCAATACACATTATGTGACAAATAACTTGGGATCTAAGTCAAACAATGTTAAAAATCATTTTAAATCCAAATTATGTCACCACAGAAATTATATCTATAAATAGAAAAAGCAAATGAAAATTCAATTAACAGCAACATGCTGTCTACCTACTATGCATCCAATATCTTGATGGCTGTTTTCAGGGACTTGGCACAAGGATTTTTATGTTTCGTTATTAAATCACAAACACTAAAAGCAATGTCCTTTACAAAGCCCAGGGCATATAGCAGGGCACTTTATATTTGTTGAATGAATGAATGGTATTACTGTGAAAGAATCTGTCTTCTTAGAGCTTAAAATCCAAGATTAACAAAGTAGGTAACAACAAATATACACAGTAAGATAATATTTGAGCATAAAATTGCATAGTACTATGAATAAGAGTTATAAAAATTTCTAAAAATGGATATGAAAGTTTCATAGGGTAGATGAAACGTAAGATGGAAACTGAAATCACATAAATGGAAAAATAAAAGGAAGGTAATTCCAGGCTAAATGACAAATGTGAACATAGAGAGTATATGCAACAGCAAAAAGCCTGGCTCAACCAGAGCAGACTTAGTAAATGGAAATGAATTGTGAGAAATAGGATGAAGACCCAATTTAAAACCATCAAGAGTCTTTAAAATCAAGAGAAGGTATTTAGCTCAAGTGTTTAGCTCAAGGTATTTAGCTCAAAATCACTTTGGAAAACTTCAGAACAGGCAAGGGTAGGGGGATGAAGTAATGCAAGTAACATATAATGAAAATTAGACATAGCAATATATGATTATTATATATTAATATATATCTTTAATGTATCAACTAAAGAGAAAACAATAAGGTAAAAATGGTTGAAACTAGGAGGAAAAACAAAGATAAAAGCTACTTCAGAAGAAAACCAATCAAACCTTGAGTGTGACTGAACATGAAGTATAACAACTGCAGAATAAAACTGAGGAATGTCTCAAAGGTTAACTCAAGATGTTTTACTTTGGGTGATTGGCAGAATACTAGAACCACTGACAGGAAAGTCACAGACTGAAAGAAACTCAAGGAAATGGGCTGACAAACCTCAGACAGGCCTCCCAAGGATAGCGCCTTGACTACATCCTCAGCTTTTCAGAACACACAGAAAACATACTTTTGCTGGTACGTAAAGGAGGATCAATCTGAGACAGAATGGTAATAATCACATTTGTAAGAGTTTTGTCAACTAATTTAAGTGAAAACTACCAAGTGAATCAGACATCCAAGTTCATTAAGTATTCCATTCAATTACTGTCTTAATGATACACTGAAAGCCAAATTAGAAACAGGGTGCTTGGTAAGTAGTGATTTAGAGCAGAAAGGAACAAATATCATTGAAGGATATTTCATTCAGGCAGTGACGAACATCTGATGAAATATACAGAATACCTCTCTAGAGAGTGTAAAATATTCTCAATCCCAAATAACTTCTGGGTAAGTAAATATGTTTCATTCTGGCTATTTGAACTGTTTTTCTAGACTTTCACCTGATAAAGCTTCTTTACAATTGATACACTTTCTCTTTAGATAAAACCTATCTAAAAACTACTCTATTTTTTGATACATAAATATCAAATATAAATATGTGGCTACCAACTGGACTATCAAAGGTCCTGGAACCAATTCAAATCTAAGTTCAAGGTAAGAGGACTTAACTCATTTTTCCATCACGTGTTGAGTTTATCAAACTCTTACAGTGTTAACCATCCCTCACTGCCACTTACAAATAAAATGTGATAAGTGGTATGGTAGAGGTCAGTGTTATGGAAACACTCCAAATAAGGGAGTGATTAAAATCTACAAAGGAAGTCTGGGAAAGACTGGTTCACAGAGGTGACATCTGACAAGGTTAAAAAAGTATCCCACTATCAGGATAGGAAAGGAGAAGTTTAGGCAGATATATCTAATTATATACAAAGAAAGAAAATGGTATGATCCAGAAATAATGAGAAGTTCCACCTGGCTACACTTTAGTATGGGTTACACAATGGACTTTTCTGTAGGTACTTGGAAATATCCCCAGGATCTTAAGCCTGGAAGTAACCAAATCAAATAATGTATTTTGGAAGAATGGTTCTGCCAATATAATGGAAAAAAAACTGGAGAGGTAAAAATAATTGGAAGCAAGGAACTAAACTAGAAATTCATTGAAACAGTACAAGCAATACCATAAAAGCTTGAACTAAAACAGCTTCAAAAACAGGAGACAAATCAAAAAGAATTAAGATGATTTTTTAGAGGAAAAAAGGAATTAGGCATGAGATTAGTAATTATCTCTGCAAGGTTGAGTTTTCATAGGTAAGGATAAAACTCAGGTGATTATGTAAAGATAAAATGGAAATAACGGGCATAATTATTCCTTGGATAAACTAAGTAATAAGAGAAAAATCTGATGGTTGCTAGAATATATATATGTGTAAATATATATTTATAAAGGGGAAATGTACACGCTTAAAGCAAAAGAGGACAAACCATTGTTACGGAGGTGCTGAAGAGTGAAGTGTGGGGATTTAATCACTTAAGGATCATAAACAAATGAGAACAAAGGCTTTATGCAGCTAGTGATCTGGCAAAGGAAAAAAAAAAGAAACAAATAAATGAGACCAAAGACTTAAGAATAAAGCACAACTTTATGAGACCTCATCTGTCCTACGGAACGGAAGCACAAATAGGTATGCAGGTGTATTAAATTTGAAAACAGGTCCTCACAGGTTAGGTGAACTTGGCCAGCGTAGTGGAAAAACTAGGTTAAGATTCTGGATGTCCTGCTCTAGTAGGTACGGTTAATTTGGGAAAACTTATCACAGATTATTTCAAAGTTCTCAGATCATCCCCTAAGAACTACAGTGGGATGAGGAGTTAAGCTGTAAAAGAAAAGGAGGGGGAAGGGACACCTAAAAGTCATGAGACTTATGACAAAAAAGGAACATAAGAATTAAACGAATGATTGCCAAGCAATTGTAGATCTGCATGATTCTGCAGCTTAGGTACATCAGGGAAATGACTGACCTAGACTTAGGACCTTAAAAAGGTTACAAGAATAGGAAAATCCAAATAATTAAATGGCTAATCAAAAGAGCCAAAGAGAGTACAAACGTGGAAAAGTTTTCAAGAAGTCCTTGAAAAGTAATCACAACAAGGTCAGGATCTTGAAGGAGAAAAAAAAGCTGTCATGAGATAAAAACCAGGATTACCACTCCAGCAATGTGACTGAGAGGAGGTCTAGAAACTTAAGAAGAAAGGTCTGATGAAATTATAGACATGGATGACTGACAGAACAAAACTGGGTTTTGGAAAATAGTCATTTAATAGGATTGAGAACTGTCTAGATTTAATCCCAAAGAGAAATTCTTCCATATAATGCCAAAGCTGATAAAAGCATCAATAAAACAATCATGAACAGACTAGGAGAATTTTGTCCCACAGACCATCTCTTGTATCCCAGGGTTGATTATATGGGCTCTCCTGGCCTCTATCTGGTATTATAACATAGGTGCAGCCCTTACAGACATAGTAAACTAGATTGAACTAAGAAATGGGGGTTTATGCTAAATATGAAACAAAAATAATAGAAAAATTTGGTAGGAAAGCAATTAAAGATTACCTAGTGACATCTAATATAGATCTATTGATTCAATTATATGAAATTGCTAATATTTAACTGTCTTGACCTAAAAAAAAGACCATTTCATATAGCTCAACTTAATACTACAAATATACATAAAACATAATTATCAACAACTCTAATTTGAACTTAAGCATATGGATTTTCAAATTTAATTGTTTACAGAATGAGTTTGGTTTGTCAGCACCAAAGTTTCACAGTACAAAATATGTTTTTAATTTCTTTAAAGTAAAAGGTACAAGCATATAAAGCTATACCACAGTCACTAAAAAGTTGACAAAGAATATTTTTAAAGATGTTATCAAGCCACATCATCTATAGTCAACATATGCATTAATGTTTCATTATAGTACTGATAAGTAACAAATAAAAGGTTCAATGAAAGAAGGCATCCTAAGTTCTTCCACTCTTCCTTAACTGTAAGAGTATTTTCTGACCATTGTAGAAAATATCTCTCTTTTTAAATGATTCATTTTCTTTATAATTTGCAAATTTTCTATTTAGTGGCTATCAAGAGAAAGAACTATGATGACCTTAAACACTTCTGATATGAATGATTGGGAAGCTCTCTGTAAGAATCAAGTATAAGCATTCAATAAATGTTAGTTGAAATCAAATTAGAAAAGTTTTAATATTAAAGAACAATATGTTTCAATTAAAGTTATGATCTACATTACAATGAATGTTTCCAAAGCTTTCTTATCTGTCCTTACTGACTAGAAAACACATTTAGTTGGCAATTACTTCTAATTCCACTTATCCAGACCCTTTTCTATTTTTCTTGTCTTAAAGACTGGTATGTTCAATATGAAATATCCTACCCAAGTAACTAAACACTCTGGCATTAAAGGATACAATGAGACTTCATTGTTCTAATGTTAATTAATAGGGGAAGGGAAGAAAGAGGAAGTCAGTAAGCATCAATTGAAACAGAAATAAAATTCTAGTAATGAATTTAACTACTAATAAAAGCAAAACTTTTGAGAAAAAATGTCATGGTTTCTTTTTTGAGTAGGGCTGAATACAGAAACAAATGGTTCTAGTCATGGAACACCATTACTTAAATTCATATACCCACGAATCATAAGAATTTGAACTATTTTGTAATCAATCATTTATACTCATCATAAAAATTGCCAAAATTTTCTGAATGATAAAAATGCTTAATAAACATTCAAGTTAATGAAGTTTTGGCTTTGGTGGAACAGAATCTTTCTGTATGACTTTTCTTTTAGAAAAAGGAAGCCTGAAGCTATGACATTGCTTTTTCTAAGTGGATCAGTGCATTGGGGCAAACAGTGGCAACCACCAAGTAAAAGATAACAAAAATTAGCTAAGCACTGTGCAACGGGCAGGCATACAATAGCTATATAAAGAAATAAGAAATTCAGATTAATATTTCGAAGAGCTTCTAATTACCAAAGATAAAAGTGTTAACCTTATTCAAAAAAGAAAAACAGCCATAACCTTAAAGTGTCAAGTATTCACAGCATTAACTGTTGACAGTCCATAAACATATATTTGTAAAATGGAAACAACTTGTTGAAGCTCCTTCTTCATAAGCCACTTTTACACAATGGAGAAAAGTATTTATCTCATATCTTCCTCACAATCCAAACCTCTCTACTTACAAAATTTATTGCAAAGATCCTACCATTATCACCTATTTTTCCTCTAGAGGATCTCTGCAATAAGTACATTAATAAACAGTTGATGGTTGTGAAGAAATAACACGGGATAATGACCTTTGAAAATTTTCCTAGCAGGAAAAACCTTTACAGGGACTGTCTGCTGAACATATGGGAGGGAAGGCAAGGAACTCTACAAGATTACATTCTTCTTTGCGACTTGGGGAGGAAACAAAGTTCTAGTTGCAAACAACAAGTAGTCCAAGTGGAAAGAAAGGGAGCAAGCCAGTCCTTAGAGCACTCAGGAAAAGAAATGGGATAACAGTGAGACAAACTTGAAACAAGAGTGACATGCTAAACATTTACACTGATAAGAAATTCCAGTTCACAACTCCCCATTGCCAATTTCTCTAACTGCTCTTCACCTCATCAGTGTTACCAGAAGTCCATATTCAGGCCTAAGGAAAACTAATGCTTTGGTGTGAAGGAGTACCTTAACCGGTGCAGTTAAGGCAGAAGGAATATGAAGGAAGCCTGTGGCTTACTGCACCAGTAGCAGATGTGTAACAGATGTGTTTGGCACCTGAGTTAGAAACGTCAATCGGTACTGCTATGTCTGACATGATTCATTTCTCTAATACTATATGAGATATATTAAATATTAGGTGTTAACTAGGTTTGGGAAAGATTTTCTAGAAATATCATCACTAACTACAGAAAAATGTTTTTGAATTTCAAACACTGGATTGAACTTCTGAAATTCAATACTTCCGTAAGTTGAAACTTACCTAAGATAAACTATCAGAGTGGCACAACAGCACAGTAGCCAAGAAACCTGGTTAGAAGTTAAATTTTATCACCACTAGCTGTGTGATTTTAGACACAATCTTGCTGTGTTGCCATTTTCTACATCTGTAGAATGGAGTTTAAAAATAAAACAACAGGATTTAACTACTGCATAAGGATTTAAATGAGTTAATATTAGTGGAGTTTAAAATAATACCTGATAAATATTAACTGCTAAATATAGTTAATATTATTATTGAGGAAAAGTAAAATTCAATTTCTTATCCATCTAACACATTTTTACTTACCCTTAAAGGTCTAGTCCAACTGGCCTTTCTTTACAAAACCCTTCTTAAATACCTATAAATTGAATATTCCTCCCTTTGTGCCCCTCAAATGTACATTCAACTAAATGTATATGAACAATATGTACAAATTCGCATATTCAGAGTCAAAAAATCTTGACTCAAAACTATAAAGGTCAAGTTCTAGTTTAAGGACTTTCAATACCATGAACTTTTGTTACATTTCAAAAAGTCATTTTGTACACACATACCTGTATACAAGCAGATTGATTTTCATAATACCTTGACCAAATATTTCATTTTAAAAAAATTATAATTAGATTTTAAGATCCTGAGTCTCAATACCATAGTAGTAAAAGTCGAAATTGTTCCAGATTTTTCTAAATCTTATAGTTTATGACCAAAATGCAAAACATATTTAATCTATTTTAATAACAGAACTGTTTTATATAATAAAAGATATGAATGTAAAATCAGGATATTTGGGGTAAATAAGTTATATTCGGTAAGAACTGCAACAAAAGAGTAAAAACTTGTGGCATATCCTGGAACTATTAAGTCATTATAGTGAGGTTGCAGGATACAAGGTTAATATACAAAAGTCAATCACTTTCCTATAGCAGCAAAGAACAAGTTGAATTTGAAATTAAAAATACAATACCTTTACATTAGCATCCAAAAAAATGAATACTTAGGTTAAATCTAACAAAACAGGCACAAGATCTACATGAGGGAAACTATAAGACTCTGATGGCTGAAATCAAAGAACTAAATAAATGGAGAGATACTAAATGTTCATGAAAAGGAAGATTTAATATTGTCAAGATGTCAGTCCTTCCCAACTTGATCTACTTGATTCAATGCAATCCTCATCAAAATCCCATCAAGCTATTTCGTAGATATCAAGAAAACTAATTCTACAGTTTATTTGGAAGAGCAAAAGACCAGAATTGACAACACAATATTGAAGAACAAAGTTGGAGGACTGACATTAACCAATTTAAAGATCTACTATAAAGTTAGAGTAATCAATACAGTGTGTTATTGGCAAAAGAGGAAACAAATAGAGAGGCCAGAAATAGACCTGCATACATATAGCCAAGTAATCTTTGACAAAAGGGGCAAAGGCAATACAATGAAGATAGTCTTTTCAACAAATGGTGCTGGAACAACTAGACATTCACATGCAAAAAACTTAATCTAGATACAGACCTTACACCCTTCATAAAAATTATCTCAAAAAGATCATATTCCTAAATATAAAATACAAAATTATAAAAGTCCTGGAAGATAGCACAGGAGAAAACCTAGATGACTGTGGATAAGGCGATGACTTTCTAGACACAACACCAAATGCAAAACCCATGAAATAGTTGATAAGCTGGACTTCATTAAAATTAAAATCTTCTGCTCTGTGAAAGACAATGTCAAGAAAATGAGAAGACAACCCAGACTAGAAGAAAATATTTGCAAAAGACATATCTGATAAGGGTTGTTACATAAAATATACAAAGAACTCTTAAAACTCGACAATAGGAACACCAACAACCTTATTAAAAAATGGGCCAAAGACCTTCACCAAAGATATATAGATGGCAAATAAGCATATGAGAAGATATTCTACGTCATATGTCATTAGGGAAATACATATTAAAACAATAAGATACCATTATACACTTGTTAGAATGCCAAAATCCAGAACACTGACAACAAATATTGCCAAGAATGTGGAGCAACAGGAACTCTCATTCATTGCTGGGGAATGCAAAATGGTACAGCCACTTTGGAAGGCAGTTTGGTGGTTTCTCATAAAACTAAAATAGTCTTACCATATGATCCAGCAATTGTACTTCTTGGAATTTACCCAAAGGAGTTAAAAACTTGTATCAATACAAACCATGCACATGGATATTTATAGCAGTTTTATTCACAAGTGCCAAAACTTGGAAGCAACCACAATGTCCTTCAGTGAATGGATAAACTGTGGTACATCCAAACAATAGAATATTATTCAGCTGTATAAAGAAATGAGCTATCAAGCCACAAAAAGTCATGGAGGAATCTTAAATGCATATTCCTAAGCAAAAGAAGCCAATCTGAAAAGACTACATACTCCATAATTCCACTGTGACATTCTAGAAAAGGTGAAAACCATGCAGAAAGTAAAAAGATCAGTGGTTGCCAGAGGTTGGGGATCGGGAGGGATGAATACGCAGAACACAGAAGACTTTTAGGGCAGTAAAAATACTCTCTAGGATACTATATTGGTGGATAATGTCATTACACATCTGTCTAAACCCACAGAAATACAACACCAAGAACAAATCCCAATGTAAACTATGAACTTTGGGTGATTATGATGTGTCAATTTAAGTTCATCAATTGTAAGAAATGTGTCACTCTGAAGGATGTTGATAATGGGGGAGGCTATGCATGTGTCAGGGCAGGAAGTATATGGGAAATTTCTGCATCTTCCTCTTAATTTTGCTGTGAACCTAAACTGCTCTAAAAAAAAATAAAGAATTCAAAAAAAGTGTTTTTAACATGGCACAAAAATAAACTCTATTAAATAAAATTTCATTATCACCTACTACTATAAATTTTTTTAAAAAAAACATTTCTGGCTGGGCGTGGTGGCTCATGCCTGTAATCCTAGCACTCTGGGAGGCCAAGGTGAGTGGATCGCTCAAGGTCAGGAGTTCGAGACCAACCTGAGCAAGAGCGAGACCCTGTCTCTACTAAAAATAGAAAGAAATTAATTGGACAACTAAAAATCTATATAGAAAAAATTAGCCGGGCATGGTGGCGCATGCCTGTAGTCCCAGCTACTTGGGAGGCTGAGGCAGGAGGATCGCTTGAGCCCAGGAGTTTGAGGTTGCTGTGAGCTAGGCTGACGCCATGGCACTCTAGTCCCGGCAACAGAGTGAGACTCTGTCTCAAAAAAAAAAAAAAAAAAAAAAACACATTTCTATTATTTTTCTGTTTACGGTTTGGAAAGGTGACAATAAATAAGTTTATTAAAAGACTTATACAACTAAAAACAGTATTTGAGCACAGAGCTTTGTGCTTGCTTTTCAGATATACTGTACTACAATAATGTTTAAGGGTTCAGTTAAATTTATACTCATAGGTATCAAGTACATAGGCTGAATGTCTATATGAATTCAAATTTCTTACAAGGTCATCTCCTCATTGAGGCTTTTCCTAAATGCCCTATCTAAAACAGGCATTTTCTATCCCCCTTACTCTGCTGTATGTGTCAATTATCATTAGTCTCTCCCAATAAAATGTAAGCTCCATAAGAGCAGGGATTTTCTCTGTTTTATGAACAGTTATATCCCTGTTGCCAAGAAGAGTAGCTGGAATATAAACAGTAAATAAATAAGTTAATGTTTGAACAACTGCCTTTGAGATAATAGTACAATTTTTAAAATGTTTATCTGGCGAAACAAAAGGTACAATCATTTCAATCAAAACCAAGAGAATAATCATTTCACCAGGACTTTAATTTTTTTTTTCCTATAACTCAAGGGTAGGTGGTATAGAAAGAGTAGGAAGGCAGTTTACACTTAAATTCACTTCTGCCAAGCTCCTCTGGGACAAGCTGTGTTCATTCTTAACTTAGTAACATGGCCAAAATCACATTACAACAGTAAGAAAAAAGTAACTTCTCTCTTAGAACTGAACACTTAAGCATAACTTCTGATTTTCCAAAATCAATTTAATTCACTTTAAGCATTTGTTCCAGTGGAAAAAAAAGAACTAAATTTTTTAAAAAGTAGATCAAAGCTCAAAGTATAATCCAGTCTTAAGAATCAACCTTGAATCAACCCAATTACTAACCAAGAGACTAGTCAGTCTATAATATTATTTCAATCAGGCCTCTTTAGGAAAGAAGTAGTCAAGGAGAAAAGTCAAAAGAAAAGTCAGAGAAAACAAGAAACCCAAATCTCTGCCAGTATGTGGTTAACTGTTAAAATCTGACCAGAATCCATCCTTCAAACTGCACGTTTGATTATCACTCAACTAGCAAAGGGACCTCCAATATTTCCATCAAAGTCTCTTATTCCTGCATTTTCCTCTCACAGTGATTTAAGGGCTACTAGCTTAAGATTTAACTGCATCCAGTGCAGGATAAGAATTAAAAAAAAGAAAAAAAAAGACAAAAAAAAAGGCTTAACTGCAGAATTCATTAAAAATAAGATTCTAAAACTTCATTCCTGTCCCCCAGTAAGGAGGCCCTCGTAAGCATTTTTATCAAGCATCACAGGTGATTGCTGTGTAAGCTCAAGTTTGAGAACTAGTATCTTAACCCACTTTTCAAAACTAAGTTGAAGTCACCTACTACATGACCAATCCCTAGAAGTTAGAGTTAATGTCTTTCCTCTGTATTATCTGAGTATATTACATGTACTTGTCTTATAACGTTTACCACATTATCTCTTCCCAACACTCCTCTCCACACTACCCCCCAAAATAAATCTTTACATTAACTCCAAATGACTATGGCAGAGGCCTATGATCTTTTTTACCCCATAGTTCTCAATCCCAGCTGTAAATTACAGGATGCTACATAGATAAAGCAAACCATGAGATACCTACAGTTCCAAGAGCTAGCTCTAATCCACCTTTCTCCTACAAATTAGCTTGAATAGTAAAAAGATTTCTATGATTTAAGCTGGTCTGTATTTTCAAAAAGTACAATAAAACAAATGGCTTTATTCCATCAGTACAGTTTCTACACACTATTTTCACAACTTGAAAGCACACAAATTCAGAGTGAGCTCAGTATTTTCAGTCTGGTTCATAATCCTATGGTCATTTGCTCACAATATAAGAATCTTATGCACAGACATCTATTGAGCTCTGGTCTACATAATTTATCAGAGAATGAGAGAACAGAATGAGTATATAATTGATTAAAACCAAAATAAAATCAAAATGTTCCAAGAGATGTTTTTCATTCTGGCATAGTATTTAAGATAGTAGTGAAATACTTGGCCAAACACATGGACAAAGATTTCAATTATTACCTACATGACGTAAGAAAAAATGAAAAGAGAAATGATGAACAAAATCAAACTTAAACCAAAATGGCTAGGAAAAACAACCCAGCGGAAATCAGACTAAATTTAATTTAATCAGAAACATGTACCTATACTGAAAAGTTCTGAGTTATAGGACCATAATGTAAAAATAAGAAGGTTATTTAATCCTCGCTAAGTCTCACTTCTCTTATCTAGGAGGAATTTGGAATTCTTATCAAAATTGAATGATTTCTCCAAATTCATATAATAATGGGCAGAATCTGGGTCTTCTGAATTCAAGTCTAAGGTTTTTTCCATTGTATCATTAGGCTCAACTAATGCAAAATAAGTTCTGATTTCAACTAAGCTGAGTCTTAAATAAATTCAGCCCAAGTTCCCTTTATTTAATGGTTAAATACTTTCTTTTGGAAAATATCAAGCATTGACCACACTTGCATATACAGACACTAGCAGTTTCATAGCTGGGAAAGCTAAAATTCAGTCAAGTAATTAACTCAGAAATAAAAGCAATGCCAGAATGCAGAGAGTCACCTATCTGGCCCCTGGTAGTTCGTTCTAAAGTGACATTTGGAGAAACAGCATGAAATTACATTAGTTTCTAACATAACTACCTCTTTTGAGCTGGTAGGAGAAGGATTCTACTTTCAGTATTCCAGAATACTGGGAACAAGTTCACATTCAGCTTCTCTGTGACTATGATGCATTTAAGGATTTTAATTATACTTTATCTTCAACTTTTCAGAACAAAAAGTCAAAAATTGAGCTTAAATTTAACAAATGAAGATATGAGCTTTAGGTGGTCAGGGGGTGAGTAATTGGGCTTTGGTTCTTTCCAGTTCTATTGTTCCTCATCTTTGTTTACACTCACTAATACAAAGGAAAAGAAATAAAACAAAACCCCCTTAATAAATACAAACCATATGTTCACTAAGGTTTGAAAAAAAAAAAAAAACACAATCCTCAAAGAGATAGGTTATCTGATAGGGTGTACCAGGAACTGCAGGTCTTTGTTTTACATTCAATCAAGTTTCTGAAAGTCATTCAAAAGTCAATCATCACACACAATAACTGAATGTTGCAATATTTGGTCCTGAAAATGTATGGCAAAAGGAAGCTGAATTCCAAGACAGAAACCCCTGCAGATGTGGGTTTCGAATCTTTAATGTAGTCAAAAAAATGACAATATTGAACTTTACCGGAGTCCTGTGATTTTGAAAAATAGCAAAGGTTGAGAACTCTGCCACTCCCCCTTTTGTGTTCTGGGCTTACTACAAGGAATCACTGCTCTCCACAGAATTTAGATTAATCTCACTTAGCTTAAATTCCCACCACCATCCCTTGTTTGCCTATGACAAGGCCAGATCTAACCCTTCAAATTCCCATTCTCTGCCTCATAAATGACTTGCTGAACTACTTGTCCCCACAGATGAATAGTAACAAAATGCTTATTAACCAAACTTTAAGATTCTCTTTCCCTAGGTCTCTGGGCTTTGGCCTGCCCTCAGCCTGAAACAGCATATACAAACCTCCCTTATGTATAAACCCTTCTGAACAGCTCCTTCTCATAATAGGCTGGCCTCAGGGTAAAATATTCTCTGGTTATACCACCCTTGCAACCTACTTCTCCACATCCGGTTCTTTCTAGCCTTACTTACCCCTCCCTATAAAAGAAAAAGGCTTTTTACCTAACCTTTGAGACGCTTGCAGATCTTACGGTCAGGGCATTCCCCCTATTGCAAGAGTTCCTTCCTCCACACCCTTGCAACATTCCTTTCGAATAAAGTATGTCTTACTAAATTCGTATTTTTTATTTGACACCCTTTCCAATCCTGAAGTGACTGAGTTTGAATGACAAGCTTTGTCGTTTAAAAGACAGGTGTTGACCCTCTCCAAGAAGGGGACCCTCTGTGTCCACTTGGAGAGGCTAAAAACATTTCTAAGAGCTTAAGTTCTTGGCCACTGCCCCGCGGCTGAGAAAGGTGGCGGAGAGGCGATCGCCTGGGCAAGGTCAACACTAGGACCACCCGGCGCCACAGGCCATACAGAGTGAATGGGCCATGAACAGGCAGGCTACCTACTCCACACTCCCTGACAGATTCGCCTCCACCTCCGTCCCGCTAGTCTCGCGGCCGGACAGAACGGATACTGCTTCTTCCAGGGCTCAAGCACTCTGGGGCAGGTGGTGGGTCGTGCCCAGCAGCTCATCCCGGCGCTTCAGCCCGCTCCATTCTGAGCAGTGCACCCGAACCGCTCTTTTCAAAGGACTGATCTCCTGGCCCTTTCCTCCCCACTTTTGTCACTCTGCCCTCACAGAAGGACTCACCATAACGCCTAGGATAGGTCGTGGGCCAGACACCCTGGAGTCACCGGAACCGTCCCAGACCTCACCTCCGCGTCCCGCAGCCGAGAGCCCCTGGAAACCGCGAGGTAGAGGATCTTCCGGTTCTGCCGGAAGTTCTGCCTGCGCGGGACAGGAAGTTCCTCCCCTCTCCTGAACGCCATCGACCTCACGCCACGCAGAGGTGAGGATACGCAGGACGTCCTCTAAACTAAAGCAACTTCCGTGGGTGCTAAGTTAGGGGCTAGGGGCGGTGCTGACCTTGAGAGCGTGCGGGGGAGGCGCAGGCGCAGCGCAGGTAGGTGGGCGGGCGGAGCGGCGTTGCTGCGCCTGCGAGGATCCTGAGGTAGGTTGGGTTCTTTCGGCAGGAGCGCATCCTCAAGCTGGAAGGTGGTGGAGGCACAAATTGATGGCTGGGGTGGGAGTCGACCCCAGACCCAAAGGATTTAGTGAGGGCCGTGCTCGTGCTGAGACAGCACTGTAATTGTCTAAGCTTAGCCAACGCCTTTTCTCTTTTTACCCTTTAATTTTCCTGACTCGGCCCCTTCTTGGAATCTTTCCTCATCTCCGTAGATCTGTCCCTTTGTCGCTTCTGTGCTCTATCTTAATGTGTTCTCCAGCTCTACCTTACCTCAGGGCAGTGGAATCTGGTCGTGAGAAGTTTCTTCACTATTCACAGATACCAGCTGAAGCCAGAGGGACCATCTACCAAGAGCAGACAGAAACCAGGAAGAAAATTCTGTGTGTTTAATAAATACATTCCAATATGGAAGGTTTCCTTTTAGTTAAAAAAAAAAAATGGAAAGATATGAAACCCATATACCTCTTAATTTTGTGTTTTTTCCAAAATCTATGCCAGTCAACTTTTCCTTTTATTTGATTATAATGAGACATAGTACTGGAGGCAGGCTTGAAATGGATATAGAGAACACCTTCAACCCAGAAATATGTCTCACAATTTAGGGATCCTTACTTAAGTCGTGGCTATCTGTAATTTCATCCATGAGATTTTTTTTTTTTTCCCTATAGTGTCAGATTGTGTAATGAAGTCGGAATTGGGGAGGTTGAAACTAAGCAGCTTCAGAAGTTAAGAAGGTTGAGCAGGCAGGGGTAGCGATGGATGTTAAGTTTCACCCTCTTTATCAAAGTACCTGGAGGGAATGGTATCCAAACTATAAATGGCCCAAAGACCCAGGGAATCAGGATTCTGAGACATCCCAAATAAGCATGCCTGAGGCAGTTGCTTTATATTAGAAGACAGAACAGAGACTGAATATATGAGTGAGTATGTGTAGTCTTTTACTTTAAATTTTGTTTTGTCAACAGCATGAGAAAGGAGATACAGGAAGCATAAGTATTGACAGAAACAGCTGGAGGTGGGGTGTAGCTGGGGAATAGGTTTGTGAAACAGATCCTGCTAAGGATGAATCCAGAACTTCCCTGAGGGTTCCACTTCTGCAGTATGGGGACAGGTTGTAAATAGACTAGCCCCAGGGCATCTGCAAATGGTTAGTGTAGTAGAGAAGGATTGGAATTGTCTGGTGCTGTATCTGTGGGAAGCAGCTGCTATCCTTGAGGAAGAAAAAGTGGAGAAGGAAAGTGGCTATCAGCCTGTCAGAGACAACACATCCTGTGAAGTCTTTCTTTTTCTTTTCTGTCACTGTGGTTCTTACATCTGTCCTAAACCTGGCAGCCTCATTGAGGTTCACAAAGCATCTCCTTCTATGTGACGGTAAAACGGAATTAATGTTAGGATGGAATCCATTCCTGCCAGACTAAAACCATGAAAAGAAATCACAGTCAGTTTTTGTTATCTGCTTATCATTTTTAATAGATCACAGGTTCTATGTTCCTTATTTGGTATATGGCAAATTGATAAATAACTTGGTTAATATCCTTTAATATTCATGTTTCTCACAGCTTTGTTACAGTGTGAAAAATCTGTTACCTAAGTACTGTTTTTTTAATGATTAAAACGTGTGTATGTTTTAAAGCAGTGTTGCCCACTCTTTTTTATCCTACAATGTTTTCTATTGGTTGCCTGCCTTGAAGTAGAGGAATTTGCCTGTTTCCATTGCTTAAAATAGGTAGTCATCTTTGACAGAGATACAAAGAAAAGGGAGAATTATGAAAGTGATCAAAAGATGTAGGTGATGGAGATAAAAAAGAAATTTAGTAGTTTGGGCAAGGGAATTAGGAGGGCAATCTTTGAGAAAAGTCTTGTTTGCTTACCGTAGGGCTTTGTGATGAGTTGAATGTCCTCAGTGACAACTATTCTCAAAATACTTAACAAGCACCAACAAAAAGTTACTTCCTTGGACAACAACCACAGTGATTTGGAACTCCCTCAACCATATTTTTCACAAAAGGTTCTGATTAGTTTCTCCTCTAAGAAATTTCTGCTAGTTTTTCTTAATAAGTGTGAATATTATATGCTTTCTTTGTAATTTTTTCCCTACTGTATATTTGTTTTCCTAATTAGATTATAAATGACTCAAGAGCTGGGACCTTGTTTTTGTCGTTTTCTGCCCATCCTCCCCTTAAGAAATATTATTTAAATGAATGTAATAGACAAAAATACTACTGTAAATTACCCCTAAAATGCTTTATGGGCCAGGCATGGTGGCTCCTGCCTGTAATCCAAACACTTTGGGAGACCAAGGCAGGAACATCACTTGAGGCCAGGAGTTCGAGACCAGCCTGAGCAACACAACAAGACCCCATCTCTCCAAAAGATAAAAATTAGCTGGGCATAGTGGTGCATTCCTGCAGTCCCAGTTACTTGGGAGGCTGAGATGGGAGGATCACAAGCCCAGGACTTTGAGGCTACAGTGAGCTGTGATGGAACCACTGGAACTCCAGCCTGGGTGACAAAGTGAGACCCTGTCTCAAAAAAAAAAAAAATCTTTATGGACAACGATGTTAATTGTAGCAATGCTTATGTACTTATAATGGTAATAAGGTTAGGAACAATTTTATGTACAACAAATAAGATTGGTCAATTCTGATATATATGCTTAGTGGAATATTATCTGGTTCTTTTAAAAAGCTGTAAGGTTAATCTTTTAAATGGAAGATGTTTATTTTCTAAGTTAAAAGAACATTTTATGGACTATTTCTATCCCCCCAAAATTCATGTGTTGAAACCTTAATCCTCAGTAGCATAGAATTAGTAGATGAGGCCCTTGGGAAGTGATTAAGTCATCAGGGTGGCGCCCTCATGATCGGTTTAGTGCCTTTAAAGAAGAAACACCAGAGAGCTTGCTTCCCATCTTTCTCTGCTTTCCACTATGTGAGGAGATCGCAAGAAGGCAGCCAACTACAAAACAGAAAGAGGGCCTGCACCAGAACCTGATCGTGCTGGCACCCTGATCTCTGACTTCCCAACTTCCAGAACTGTGAGAAGTAAGTTTCTGTTATTTAAGTCATCCATTTATGGTAGTTTTATTATAGTACCCCAAACTAAGCTTCAGCAGGATGTAAAATTGTACCCAGTACAATTGCTTTGACATGAAAAAAATCCTAAGCACAAAGAGTAAAAGTAACCAAAATATCAGTCACCACTCCTGGCAGTAACACTCTAAAACAACCTTTCTGTATTTGGGATTTTTAAATTTGCACATTTTCTTTTACTGAAGCAAAGAATGTATGACAGTTTGTTTTTTATATTCAAAATTATACTTTTTAAACATTTGCCTATATTACTCTCATCTTTCTAGTTTGGAGAAAAATATTATTCAGAAATATGTTGCAACCTTTTAACAATTCAGTAGACTTCCTCTGAATTTTTTCTTTATTTCCATGTTGCTTACCATAATTGTACCTAGGATTATACCACATATCTGAGTAATTGGTGGAATAACCCCTTAAAATTTTACACAAGTTGTACAATGCACAATTTCAAGAACCACTAACATATATAATGGGATCTTAATACCATTTGATACCTTTTGATATCAGGAAAGTCTTTAAACAACCACTACCATCAAGAGCCATAAAAAAAATGTGAAATTACCTATGTGATTAAAACCTAAATTAGCTTTATTCATTCATTATATATTTATTGAATATCAACTGTGTACGAGTCACTGTTCTGCACTCTGAGGAAACAGTGGTATAATAAAGCAGACATGTGCCAGACACGGCAGCATGCGCCTGTAGTCCCAGCTACTCTCTGAAGGTTGAAGCAGGAGAATCGCTTGAGTCCAGGAGTTCTGGGCTATAGTGCACTATGCCGATCCGGTGGCCGCACTATGTTTGGCATAATAAATTTATAAGTACTAGGCAAGAAATAAAAACATGACTATTTAGATTACATGATTTAGGCCAGCTAAGAAAGTACCACATAAGCTGCTATTAGAATGACAAGAGTATTCATGTTTGTAAAAATTGGGGAAACCATTACTTGCAGAAGGACAACAGTGCAAAATTAGCTTGGAATATTTCAACAGCCACAAAAATGCCTGCATGGTTGGAACATGGTGACTTCAGAGTAGAATACTATAACTTACCATGTTAGCTTGAAAGCTGGGAAAGAGTTTGTATTTTATTCTAAGCACATTGGAAAAAAATTAGAACATTTTAACCTTAGGAGTGATATGAAGTAATATATTTTAAAGTCTACTCTGATAATATTTGGTTTTTAATTAGAATAGTCTGCTTACGTGTAATATATCTGGACTTAAGTGTATTATTATTTGCTCTTTTTTTATTAGTCCTACCTCCCCTATATTCATTTTCTCTTCTTTTACCTTTTAGATTGGTTATTTTTAATTATTCCATTTCTCCTACCCCTTAAGCTGGACAGTTATGTATCTTCTAGTATTCTTTTAAGGGTTTACCTCAGATATTAAAACATGGAACCTTAGTTCATCAACCTCTAAGATATATAATATTTGGTATTGTACCTTTCCTGGACACTGTAAGGACTTGAAAATACATCAACTTCATTTACTAACCCACCCCATATTATGTACTTTGTGTATTCTTAATATGTGTTTCCTAAATTCTCAAGACATTATTATTTTTATACAATTAGTGTGCATTTACATTTACCCAAACATTTCCATTTTCTACGTTGCTTTGTGATTCCTTCTATCTGAGCATCCATCTGGGATCATATTTCTTCTCCTTGAAGGTCATCCTTTAGTATTTTCTTTTGTAAATGTCTGCTGGTGACACGTTCTCTAAATTTTTGTGTCTTGAAACTGTCTTAGTTTGCTTTCATTTTCTAGGAACATTTTTGCTAAATTAGCAGCTATTTTATTATTTTGCAGATACAGTCATGTCATTGCTTCTGGCTTCCATTATTTCTTCTGAGAAATAATGTCAGTTTTATTTTTGCCTCTTGAAAGGTAATCTCTTTCTTCCTCTGGCTGCTTTTAAGATGTTTGTCTTAAGTTTGATATGCCTATGTGTTGCTTTTTTTTGTTTTTTGTTTTTCTTTTCTTTTTGAGGTTGATAATGCTTCTTGAATCTGGATCTGATATCTTTAGACTGTTTGGAAATTTCTCAGCTTTATCTCATCAGATTCTGCTTCTGCTTTCACTCTCTTCTTTCCCTTCTTCTTCAGGTACTCCACTCATGTGTGTATTAGACTATTTCACTTTATCCTTTATGTTTTCCATTCATGTTTTTTCTCTTTATGTTTCATTCTGGATAGTTCTTACCCCTTCAGTTCACTATTTTCTTTTTAATAGTTTCTAAGTTGTTAAAATATAAGTTGAAGCATTTATTTAGCTTTTTGGTTGTTGTGAGTTCAAGCATTTCTGTTTGGTTCTGTTTTATTGTTTGTAGTTATTTACCCAATATCTCAATCTGATCTTTTATTTTCTCAGATATATTAATCACAGTTATTTTAAAGCCTGTGTCTAATAACTATGGGGTCTGCCATTATCTGGTGCTTGTCTTGTTTCTTTATTGACATTGTTTATTACATTGTCTTTTATGTCCTTTACTTTTATGTTATGTTATTTTTATCTTATTTATGTTTATTTTATAAACATTACATTATAAATATAGTATAAAATTTGGTTATTTTATGTTATGTTGTTTTTTATTGAATATCAGAACTATTTTGCTTGAATTGTATATGAAGAAATTATACCTTGAAGTCCAATATGGTGATATTTTATAAAGAAAGGATTCACGTCTACTGACAGGGGCTTTGGGTGCTAGTAATCTAAAATCATCTTAATCCAGTTAGTAATTGAGATGATTAGAAACTGGGCAGGTCTACTTTTAGTTCATACTTTCTCTCAGGATATAGATCTTTGAGATCCTAACTCAAAGCCTGCAGAGTTTACCAGAGCAGTCCCTGAACTCAATTTTTGTCTTTTTAACTCCTTGACTTAGAAGATCTCTCCAGCTTCTTAGCCATCACCTCAAGAATTAGCGGATACCCTGGAGGAAAAGATATCATAAATGCTGAATTCAACAACTCTGGTTTTTTTCTTCTGGATTTTTCACTGTCTCTAATGCTTTCAGATTTTTGTTTTATATTTTGTCCAGCTTTTCTAGTTGTTCTCATAAGAAAGACTAGTCTAAATTACCTGGCCCATTGTTACTAAAAGTAGAAGTAAAAAATATTGTAAGTACACATGAACCATTTACAGAAATTAACTATAAAAGTCTTTAAAATTTTCAAAGAGTTGCTATTATTTAAATCACATTTTTTGATCACCATATAATTAAGCTAGAAATCAATAATAACTGAAGTCTAGAAAACCTGATATATTTGGAAAATAAGAAACCCACTTCTGTGTAGGATGGTTCAAATTCAAATAAGGATTCTCACTGATAAATAGAAAATACATATTCAGAACTGAACAATGACAAAAACACTACATATTTGCTGTAAAATTCAGCAAAAACAGTACTTTCAGAGACATTGAAAACCTTAAATACTTAAGGAAGACTGAAAATTAAAGAGCTAATAGTCTAACCTAAGGTATTAGGAAAGAATGGAAGATAGAAGAGAAAAATAAAATTTAATGAAATAAGTGAAACAAATCAAATAAGTATTCAATACAGAGGAGTAACAATCAAAAGTTGTAAAAATTTTTTATTTTCTTTAAATTGACACATTATAATTGTACATATTTATGGAGTATAATTTGGTGTTTTGTTACATGTCTGTGTTATGTAATGACCCAATCTGGGTACTTGGTATATCCAAAAATTGTATCTTTTAACAAACTAATAACATTTACAAATCTTTGACAAGATTACCCAAGAAGGAAAGAGCAGACACAAATAAAGAATATTAGAAATGAAAATGAAGACATTATTACAAATACTGTGGAGATTGAAGAGAAATCATGAAGAACTTTATAATAATAAATGGGAAAACATAAATGAAGTAGACAGCTTTCAGAAAAATATAACTTTTCAAAAGTTATGCAACAAGAAATAGAAAATATGGTCTGATACTTATGTAAGAAATGGAATCAGTAGAAATTTTCCAACAAAGAAAACATGGTGATATGATACATAGGATTATAAATAAAACCATACTAAAATACAGTAATAAAAATATTTAACAAATGTATACTGTACATGTGCTTTTTAAGTAATGCATTAAATAACAAAATCTAGTGGAGGGTCTGATAATATGTATAATTTTGAAGTAATGGATTCCAATTGTATCTTGAGATATCTACAATTATAATAACATGACAGGAAAATATTTGTGATTTTTATAGGTGAAAAAGTCACCAATACTTCTAATAACACTTGGTATATTGTCTATGCTCACAGTTGAGAGAAATGCTAAATTTCATTTAGAAGTTAGCAAAAATTAAGGTTATAGTATTTTTCCCACCCAAATTCACAGCCTTCTACTTTATAATCTTAATTCATAGACTTTCTGACATATGTTTTACTTCAGAGACATCCTCCACCCAACTTCCCATTTTCTGGTTTGGGATTATATGCAAAAGGTAATAATATAAATAACTTAGTTTATTAGAAATAGAAAATGTTTTTCCACATGATGAACTTCAGTAGGGGATGAGAAATGGAAATGTGTTAAAATACCCACAGGTACATATAGACAATGGGAAGGCTGGAATTGCTTTAGATTGTTTTATGTAAGAGGTTTAAAACTGGTTCCAAACATGTACTGACACATGCAATCCTTCATAAAAGGGTTCATTATTGATATCACAATGCCCTACAGTATACTATTAATATTTGTCAATATCTGTAGCCATGCAATGATCAAAAATGAAAATTCAAATAGCTGGACACCTTTGAAAAGTTTTATTGGGCTAAAATCAAAACACCTGACAAGTGTTTGACATGCCTTTCTCATGATTTAATGTCCCAGCAGAGCAACTGGGGAACCTAATTCTGACCAACAAGGAGGAATTGCTTGGCTAATTGGAAGTGACAGAAACCTTGGGAGAAAGCAACCACATACCAAGGATAATTATAAGAAGGTAATATGAGCCCTAAAGGATAGTGTCAAGAAACCTGAAGCCCCCAAATGAGGTGAGACTTGCAAAAAATGCTAAAAGAGGACAAAGAACAGGCCTTTTAAAATTCTGTTCAGAACCAGAAGATGATCAAGGAAGGGAAAAGCCCACTTGCAGCTTCTGCTATAAGGTTAGAATTGACAAATAAAGCAGATTTCCCTAACTACTATTTGCTTCATTTTCTACAAAGAAAACTTGAAAAGTGGGTTGACATAGTAGAAAGAACATGTGTTTGTAGGGTCAGGCAAACCTGGGTTTTAATTCTCTGTTTTAACACTGGCATTGTTTTGGACTGAGCTCCTGCACTAGGCCCTACCAGACCAAACCAAAATAGTGTCACTCATGCTAAAATTCCAGGTTGCCAAATGAAAACTAAGTTTTTTATCTGACCTTCCAGAAATCAGGAGAGAGACAATAGCCAAATTTTCAAACAGACCAGTTTTAGCTAGCATGATAAGGAAGTCCCCTCAGCTTTAACCCCATAAGGAAAGTAACTTTGAAATGACCAATTCACATTTTATTCCTTATTTCTGCCTTCTTTATCCCTTTTCTGCCTAGAAAGACCACCTTCTCTGCTTAGCTTATCAGAGCACCTAGTCTATTTTGTAAAATGACATGGTGCCCAATTCTAGACTCACTAATAAAAGCCAATTAGATCTTTAAACTAAATTTGTTGAAATTTTGTCTTTTGACAACATTACTAGCTACCTTACTTTGGGTGCCCTTTTCCCCATCTGTAAAATGGAAATAACCATATCTTTCTCATAGTATTGTTCTGAGTAATGGAAGTAACACATTCAAAACACTGAGCCAGGCTCACAGTGGTGACTCAATAAATAGCAACCTGTTAATATTACTCAAAAACATAGTATAAATATTGACAGAATGCAATATTGTTCCCACATAGGGGAAGAAATTCTAAGAGAGTACTTAATAGTTTGAATTTAGTTTATATCATCTGCTATGAATGGTTTACATTCTAGGCTTTGGAAGGGTGCCGGTGGGGTCTACAAATGATATCTGAGAATAATGATCCCCATCTTCGAGGAATTACAGAAAACAGAATAGGCCCTACAACACTAAACATGAGAAAATGTCTGGCTTCAGGATAAAAAGTAGAAATCTTAAATCCTGACCTACTTGCTTTTTGACTAAGTGATTTCCTTCCCCTTTGGTGTCATATTCATTTGGCCCAAAGAAGGGGAAATTCCCAAAAAAAGCAACTGAAACAAAGGAATGGATTGAATTTATTGCCAAAGAAGTGCTTACAATAGAGACACAAGTCTTAAAAGCTAAGGTGATGGGGGAAAAAAAGAAAAAAAAAAAAACAGCTTGAAAGAAGGAAAAATTGTATTCTTCAACAAGATATAATAGGTTGAATGGTGGCCCCCAAAAAGATAAATCAGGTCCTAACCCTGGAACCTGTGAACATCATCTTATTTGGAAAAAAAGTCTTTGCAGATGTAGTTAAGAATTTTGAGATGAAGAGATCATCCTGGATTATCTGGCCAGCTATAAATCCAACGACATGTATTGTTATGTGACAGAAAAGACACGGAGAAGAGGAGGGGGCAATGTGATCATGGAGGCAGAAATCAGAGTAACATGGTCACAAATCAAGGAATGCTGACAGCCACCAGAAGCTGGAGGAGGCCAAGAATGGACTCTCCTTTAGATCCTCCAGAGGAAGTATATAGCATTGCTGACACCTTGATTTCAGACTAATGGCCTCAAAACTGTAAAAGAATAAATCTCTGTTGTTTTAAGCCACCAGTTTGTGGTCATTTGTTATGGTAGCCCTGCAAAGTTAAATCGGAGTTTAAAGAGAATCCAGTAATAATCTCTAACAGACTTGTGTATTAGTCAGGGTTCTCCAGAGAAACAAAACAAATAGGATATACATATTGTTAAAGCAAATTAAAATGGATACTGGGCCTCGGAATCCCTGAGCGGACAAAACCAGTTAGGCCTTAGAAGTTAACCTTGCTTGATTTGCAAACACAAGTGAAACTTAATCTGAGTTATTTCTTACAAATGAATATATTTTTTAAAAAGCAGAATTTAAGCTCAACCAATCACAAGCAGCCAAACCTATAATTCTATAGGTTAGGGACTTTCTGAAAGGATAGATCAATAAGGCAACTGTATAACTGTAACGAACCAAATTTTTTTTCCTCTACTTTCATGTTCCTCCCATATAAGCCCCCTACCTGTGTTCCCTCAGTGGAGCTCCCAAACCACTTCTGGTGTGGAGTTGCCCAATTCGTGAGTTGCTGCTTGCTCAAATAATCTCTTTAAAACTATTGTGACGCCACTCTAGCCCTGGCAACAGAGCGAGACTCTGTCTTCAAAAAAAAAAAATTTATTGTGCCTCAGCTTCTCTTTTGATAGATAGAAAGATAGATAGATAGGAGTTTTATTTTGGGAATTGGCTCATGTAATCATAGAGACCCAAGAGCTTCTGTCTGCAAGCTGGAGAACCAGGAAAGCGAGTGGTATAATTCAATTCAAATTCAAAGGCCTGAGAATCGGGTGAGTCAATAATGTAATCCCCAATTCAAGGCCTGAGAATGGGGAGGATAGTGCTGGTGTGAGTCCTGAAGTCTGATGGCCCAAGAACTAGAAGTTCTGATGTCCACAGGCAGGAAAAAATGGATATAGCAGCTCTAAAAGAGAGCAAATTCACTCTTCTGCCTTTTTTGTTATATTTGGGCCAGCCCCCAAATAGATAGAATAGATTGGATGATGCCCACCCAGAGTCATAACAGCAGATTTTCTTTACTCAGTCTATTGACTCAAATGCTAATTTCTTCCAGAAACACCCTCACAGAGGCACCCAGAAATAATGTTTTACCAACTATCTGAATATCGCTTAACCCAGTCAAGTTGACACATAAAATTAACCATCACAATTAGGTTTTCCTGGATTGGAGGGAATAAGAGCTGATGAAACAGGTGGTGGGAGGGTGGAGAAGGTTTGAGGGGACTTCTTGGAGGGACGATGTGAAACAATGGAGCTGAATTACAAAATACAGACTCTGCTCTGACAGATTACCAAGGTTTGAAAGAGAACTGGTTGGGCTACCATGTGTTACCAGAACCATGCAACCATGTGGTAGCCAAGCCAGTATCCAAAGATCCCCAAAGAGTATTTCATGTGCTCAGAGACAGTGCCTCTGTTTGACTGACAAATGCCTCCCACTCTCCACCCCCTTGATCTGGAGCAGGAGTAACAGCTGTCTGCAAGCAGATACTTTACTCAATTCCATCCAAACTACTCACAGGAAAAAGGACTTTTTCAATAGTCCGAAGTATTCACATCTTCAGAAATACAAAAAAGATCATGGACAACTAAAAGGGTTCCAGTGATATAAAATGGAAATTTATATCATTTGGAAACCTCCCTTCAATCTTTACTTGACTGGGACTTTATTCATTCAGCTGAGATTCTCTAATACCTATAATCTCCAGTCAAGGCCATGTTGATCCTAGGCAAGAATTAAAAAGAATTATTAAAGGATTCTCTGGGAGCATCTATAAGAGAAAAAGATGCTCTGGGAGCATCTATAATCAATGCAATACAGTATGGGTTTACAAACAATAATTTATTTCAATATAATTCAATTTTCTTCCTGACAGGGTCATTATGCTATTCCACCAGTAAAATGCAGTAGGCAGTATATATCTGAGCCCTTGAGGTATTATTGACATTTTTCATCATATACTCGTAAGTTGTGACGGGGAGGCTGGATGATAGTACCTTCAGAGAATGACTTAGCACCCAAAGGGTACTGACTCCCAGATGGCAGTCAGCCTCTCCAAAGGTTTTCAGTATAGATCCACAGTCCCTGTTGGGTCAACACTGTAATTCATTGACTAGAATGAAGATATAGAACCCGCGTTTACCAAATATTTACCTGATTCAAAGTTAAGCATAGGGTGCTTTCCAAACTTTAGAACAGCTTGATGTTAACTCTGGGCTAAATTCTAAATGGGCATAATTGGAATTGATAAAATTTTGAGTGTATGGGCAGAATCCAACAAACTAGTAGTGATTTTTAAGTTTATTCACTCATTTAGATTTCACAAATTTATGGATTATCTACTCTGTGTAAATGTCCATGTTAGGCTTTAGAATAATGAATAAGGTATTGTCCTTGGACTGCAGGAGTTTAAAATCTGGTGACTAAAACAGATCTGTAAGAGATAAAATATACTATAACATGAATATTAATTATAAGGCATTATATTTAGTAAAAACTTTTTAAAAAACAATGATCCACATTTAATTGTATGAGATGGATGGGAACCAGGATGTGAGGAACACTTTTAGACATTTAATAAGCTGGAAAAAATTTGCCACAAATGAACACTTATATACTGCTGGTACAACATAAAATAGTAATTTTGTGGAAAGTTATTATGTATAAGCCAAATTGCTGTACTATTTGATGCAGCAATTTTCTTCTAGGAATTTACTTTAAGAAATAATCTAAAATATATTCATAAAGTTATAAGGAAGTTTTTAACAGAATTATTTATAATAGCAAAAAATTTTTAAGATGAATGATTAAGAAGATGGTATAGCCATATAATAGAATGTTATAATCATGGAGACTTATGTATCTGAAAAAGGGTTTCTGAAATATATTTTTTATATCATAGCATAGCATATTATATTCAACTAGACATCTGGGGGTCATGGTTTTTTACTTTAAAACGTCTTCAACATTTTGAATTTTGTACCACATTCATGTAACACATTCAAAAAATAAACACAATTTTAAAATGAAATATTCAGCTTAAAATTTTAAAAATACATTTACAAATATTTTTTAATGATCTGTGGAAATACTCATGATATACTAAATCAAAGGCTAGGAAATTTCATTATTTCCTGCAGTGGATATGTATAATTGGAAAATGTATAGACTCTGTATTACTGCTATATTTTGTTCAGTATTTTGCACCATAAGAAATCTGAGACTGTTTTACATAAAAGCAAACAGAATGGTAAAGAAGCTCATCTTAGGAAGAGTTGAAAGAAAATGTGAATGGTTAGCCTAGAATATATTTGTGAGATCATGATGACTGTCTTCAAGTATCTGACATTCTGCCATGTGGAAAAGGGACCACAATTCTACTGGTGGGTCTCAGAGGATAGAACTAGACCCTTTGACAGGAGCTATCGTAAGCCATTTCAGCTCAAGGTTAAAACACTTACAGACTTGTTCATTTGTTTATAGGCCATTTCAGTTCAGTGTCAGGAAACACATCCTAAAAGAACAAGCCCCAGGCTGGGCATGGTGGCTCATGCCTGTAGTCCTAGCACTCTGGGAGGCGGAGGCAGGAGGATCGCCTGAGCTCGGGAGTTGGAGACCAGCCTGAGCAAGAGGGAAACCCCGTCTCTACTAAAAATAGAAAAATTAACCAGCTGTTGTGTTATGCGCCTGTAGTCCTAGCTACTCAGGAGGGTCATGCAGGAGGATCACTTGAACCCAGGAGTTTGAGGTTGCAGTGAGCTATGATGATTCCACTGCACTCTACCCAGGGTGACAGGACGAGACTCTGTCTCAAAACAAAACAAAAACTGCTATGAGATACCAGTATACATACACTAAAATAACTAACATTTACAAAATAAATAAATAAATAAAACAGGGCTTAAAATTAGTACCTTCCCAGTCACTTGAAGGATTCAAGCATAGCAAATCTCAAAAGATAATATATTCTACGATTCTGTTCATTTAACATTCTTAAAATGGCAAAATTATAGTGATGGAGAACAGATCAGTGGTGCCTGGGATTAGGGTTAGGGTTGGGGGAAGGTGTAATTATGAAGGAGTAGTGTAAGGGAGTTTGTTTGGAGTGATGAAATAGTTCTGTATCTTGATAGTGGTTGATCACTACATTAATATATTGCATGTGATAAAATTTTATAGAACTATATGCCAAAAGTGAATTAGTATGTTTATTTTTGACAAAGGTACCAAGGACATACATTGGGGAAAGGATACTTTCTTCAGTTAATATTACTGGAAAAACTGAGTATCCATATGCAGAAGAACTAAATTGGACCCCTATCTCTCACCATATAAAAAAATAAATCCAAATGGATTAAAGACTTTAATGTAAGACCTGAAACTATAAAACCACTAGAAGAAAATATAGGAGAAATGTTTTAGGATATTGGTCTAGACAAAGATTTTATGGCTAAGACTTCAAAAGCACAGACAATAAAAGCAAAAATAGACAAATGAGACTATATTAAACTAAAAGGCTTCTGCACAGCAAAGGTTACAGTCAACAAAATGAGGAGACAACCTGTTTAATGAAAGAAAATATTCACAAACTATTCACTTGACAAGGGACTAATAACCAGAATATACAATGATCTTAACAACAAAAAAACAAATAATCCCATTAAAAAGTGAGCAAAGGATCTTGAATAGACATTTCTCAAAAGAAGACATACAAATAGTCGAAAGATATATAAAAAAAATGCTCAACATCTCTAATCATCAGGGAAATACAAATCAAAATCACAATAAGATATCATCTCACCCCAGTTAGAATAGCCTAGCATCAAAAAAATGAAAAATAACAAATGCTAGCAAATATTTGGAGAAAAAGTAACTCTTATACACTGTTGGTGGGAATGTAAATTAGTATAGCCATTATGGAAAACAATATGAAGGTTTCTCAAAAAACTACAAACAGAACTACCATATGATCTAGCTAGTCCACTACTGGGTATTTATCCAAAAAAAGGGAAATCAGTACATCAAAGGGATATGTGTGCCCTCATGTTTTTTGCAACACTATTAACAATAGTCAAGGTATAGAATCAACCTAAATTGTCCCTCAATGGATGAATTGTGAATTGATAAAGAAAATGTATATATACACAATGCAATACTATTTGGCCATAAAAAAGAATGAAATTATGTCATTTATAGCACTGTGGATGTAACTGAAGGTCATTATGTTATGTGAAATAAGCCAGGCAGAAAGACAAATATTGCATATTCTCACTAACATATAGGAGCTAAAAAAGTTGATCTCATGGAGGTAGAGAGTAGAATAATGGTTACCAGACTCTGGGAAGGGTAGGAAGGAGGTGGAGAATATGAAGACAGAAGTTGCTCAATGGGTATGGACATATAGTTAGATAGAAGAAATAGTATTCAGTGCAGGAATATGCTGTACATGTTTAAAGCCCAGGTGCAACAGGCTATAACATAAAACCTAGGTGTGTAGTAGGCTATATCATCTAGGTTTGTGTATGTACACTCTATGATTTTTGCACAATAAAATCACTTAATGATTCATTTCTCAGAACATATCCCCTATTTTTTGTAGGGACAGGGTCTTGCTATGGTGTTCGGGTTGCATGGAATGCATTTTCATGGGCAAAATTAATGTTCAAAACGTGTGTATTGGCTGATATATTTTAGTCATTCCACCTTTGAAGAATAGGATGTAAAAAGCTATTAAACACCGTAACCTGTATCCTTAGAAATGGCACCCAAGGTTTAATTCCTCAAAGGTCGAGTATGTAGCAGTTGATTCAGTGAATTCTGGTTGCCTGAATCCTTCCTCAAAATATTGCTGCATCTGCCTTAAATTAATTTTTATGCATGTCATCATCATATGTGATAGCTAGCCTTCAAGTTAGCCCTCAATGACCTAATACCAATGATCCTTAGTGTTTATTCCTTTCTGTAATCCTCTCCCATATCAAATAGAGCTGACCTCTATAATCAATAAGATATTCTGGAAATGAAGATATGTGACTTCTGAGGCTAAGCCTTAAAAGACATTGCATACTCTACCTTGTTCTCTTTTGGATTATCTGTTCTGAAGGAAGACAGTCACCATGGTGAGAAACTGTTCAAGTAGCCTTTTGGAGAGGTCCACATGGGGAAGAACTGAGGTCTTTTGCCAATAGTTTAACTCGTGAGTGAGCCATCTTGAAAGCAGATCCTCCAACCCCAGTCAAAACTTCAGATAACAACAGTCCCGGCCAACATCTTGACTCACGAGAGATATCTTAAACCAAAACTGCCCAACAAAGCTGCTCTCAAATCCCTGACCTACAGAAACTGTGACATAATAGATTTTTATGGTTGTTTCAAGTCACTAAATTCTGGGGTAATCCGTTATGCAGCAAAAGATAACTAATATACCATAGTACATAAAAGGACACAGAGCCAGAGCTCAACTGAGCTTACTGAAGAGATTATATGAACTGTTGTATGTATGCCTCCCTATTAATCACTATGTATTTTTAAAATGCCTGTTGTATGACAGAATTTGGTCTGAGACTTGTTTCATTGTAACTAGTGTTAATAGCTACCTCCTTCACTTATCTCAACAGTTGGTGGTTTTTTACATTGGTTATTTACATTGATTATTTACTTATTTATCTGTATTGAGCCTCAGTAATGACAACATATTAACATCATATAAAATGTTATTGATTTCTTTGGGCTATATATCTTCCACACCAACACACTGACTTTAAAATGTTAAAACAGTCAGTTTATAACTTTTGAACACTGTATGTCAAAAACTATTGAAATGACGTTCCTTCTTATTCAACAGTAGAAATGTTCTTCACACTCAGTGCAAAGGCAGCCAATGATTAGACCTTATTTAGTTGCTAATGCTTTTTACAAAAGTTGTGAATGCTGACATTTTATTATATTCAGGGGCCCCATCTAGAGGCAAGTCCATTGTAAGCTGTCATTGATTTAGGCAATAGGTCATAAACTGAAGACTTGTTTTTGGTTAAGTGTTACCAATGATGCATTCTGTTCTTTGTTTACTACCAACCATGAAAAACAACACTTTGTACTTTGCAGAGAAACTGAGATCACCCAGTCCTTGCTACTTAGGTCATTTCAGTCTGGGTGGAAAAAAAAAAAAAAGAACTTTTTTCAACTCTTTGCCAGTTCCTCCTGGCTTTTTGAGAGAAAGATACCTCTGAAAGAAAATAGATCAAAGTTACATGGGACTAAGGGCAGATCAGATAGCTAGACTTTGTAGTCTGTTGAAAACAGAACTAGCTTTACTGGAAAAGAAATCTTGTTCTATTGCTATAAGGGGCAGAGGGAAGGTTAGAGGGAAGGTTACTAACCTAAAAATCTAACCACTATCATTCTACCAGTTTGTCAGACTTTAAAATTCTACCATCAGAAATTCATTTTAAAACATAATTTAAAAGATTTAAAAGATAATTCCTTAAAACAGTTACCTATGGAAAAAAGTGAATTCTCTATCAAATCTTTTTCCTGAAAGTGAATTTTGAAAGCACCGAAACTAAGAGTTAATACTAGCTCCTGAAAGTTCTGATTGGACTGTTGGGGTGCTGTGAAAAGAAGAGGTTGGAAGAGCACAGACTACTTTTAAGAGAGGCTAGTGGGAAATCTCTGGCCATGGAAAACAGTAATTATAATGTATAATGACTATGAGGAAAATGAGAAAAAAAGAAATGAAGTTTTAAAAACTTACTGCTCTAGGCATATAGAATAGAAGAAAGAAAACCTGTTACCTATGATGAGATACAATGGGACACTCAGGCAAAATTCAGAGGGTCATTATCTTGTCATACCTAGAATGTGAGAGTAACTCCACTTTCTTAAATATCCTGGTCATTAGTTTTTTTCTTACCGTAATCATACCAACTTCATTCCATACTTATAGAATGATTAGTATATGCAGAGCCCCTTGAGGTTGATAAAAATTTTTAAGTTTTCTGTCTTTGGGAATTTCTGTCTTTGGGTACTCTCTTCTAGTGCTTCGCTCATCAATACACAAATTATTTATATGTTAAACTGGACATAAGAAATTGAGACTCCCGCTATGAATAAGTGAAGAAACACAGATCACTTTGTCTTGTGATAAGGAACCAAGGAAAGTAAAGATAAAATTAATAGACAAGGAAGGAGGCTGGTACAGAGTTATCCATTTAGTTATTACTATGTACTTGATATTTATCAGTTGAACTAGAAAGGAAAAATTATTAAATATGTGTGAGAAAAAGTCTTTCATCTTGTGCTAAGCAAAGGAATTTTGTGGCAGAATGAGAAGTTGCTAAGGGATAGAGGGAGATAGAAATGGGAGGGACAGAGTGGTTGTACCAATTTACAACGTACCAGCAATGTAGTAGCAGTGCAAATTTTGAAAATTTCAGTATGTAGTAGTGTCTAATTATAATTTTAATTTGCCTAATAAATAATAATATTGAATCTTTAATTTTTATTTTTTGACTTTGCAATAATGAATCTTTTTTCATATGCTTGTTGGCTAATTATATATCTACATTTACGAAGGGCCTAATTGAATCTTTTGTCCATTTTTAAAAACATTGAGTCATCTCATTGATATGTAGTAGTGCTTTATATATTTTGGATATAAATCCTTTGTTAATAGTTATTTTATATTTTTCTTCTCCTAATCCATAGATTGTTTTCTCACTCTCTTAATGATGTCTTTTGATGAACAGAAGTTCTTAATTTTAATGTAGTCTATTTTATCAGTCTCTTCTTTCATGGTTAATGCTTTTTGTATTTAAGAAAACATTGCCTTTGTTTTATCCTTTGCATTTAATCTTTGATCCATTTTGAATTAATTTTGTGTATAATGTGAAAAAGAGTCAGGGTTTGTTTTTTCTCTATATGGTCATCCAGTTGGTCCAGAACCATTTATTCAAAAGATCATCCTTTCCCCAATGAATTGCTCCTTTGTCATAAATCACGTAATTGTATATGTGCGATAACCTTCCTAAGATATTTTTAAAATATATTAATTATCCGAGTGAACAATGTACTCAATTAATAAAAAAATAAAAAACACAAATACATAAAAAAACTAAGTTCGAAAGGGCACAAAAATGCATATAGTAAAAAATAGAAGTAAATGTACCTTCCACCCTGTTCTTCAGTATTCCATTTTTTTCTCCAGAAGCAATGACAAGTGTTAGTTCCCAGATTTGCCAAACATCTCTGCTTAACTTTGTAGGGTCCTAAAAACAGAAAGCCCTTTATCCCAAAGTCCACTCCCTGATTCTTATGTAATGCCTTTTCTAGGTGATTCTGATACTGAGTTTCCAAGTAGTTCTGGTACTGTGTTCCAATGTAATTTTATTTTACTTTACTCTTTTAAAAAGCATATAACTGGGGTTTTTTTCAAGGCCAATTAGACACAGGCTTTATTTTATTAGGGGGATTTAATTTATTTATATTTATTGTGATTGGATTTATTTCTGTGATTTTATATTATTTACTACTTTTTATCTTTTTCACCTTTACAAAATTAAACTGCTTCCTTTCTTATTTTAGTAACTTAGAAATTATACATCCTATTTTTATTCTGCTCATGGGAATTTACCCTTTAACCACCATTTTATACATATTTTCTCCTAAATCTTAGAATTAAGCAGCATCTGTATGTTGTCTTTGATCAATTTCACTTCCTTTGGCCCCTTTCTCCTACTACTGCTATGTTGTATCATTCTAGGAGATAATCTGGAATTTACTTCCAGATTATTATTAATTTTATTTTCAATGCAAATAATTATTTAGAATTAGCTCTAAGTATTTCTGGCTTCTTGCACACAACCTCCATGGCTACCACCCTAGGAAAAACTATTACCATCTCTGCTTAGATCACCCCTATAACCTCTAACTGACTTTCCTACTTCAATTTTTTCCCTCTATACCTCCTCCCCCATATTCTTTACCTGCCACATAAAGCCAAGAATGATCCTTTAAAAAATGCAAGTCAAATTATACCATTGCTTAAAACTCTCTTGTGGTATCTCATCACATTTAGAACAAAATTCTAAGTCCTTACTGTGCCTTGCCTACAAGGCTTTACCTGATCTATCCTCTATGCTTACATCTCCAACTTCAACTACCAATTTATCTCAGTGCTCTGCTTTGGCCACTAAGACCTTATGAATTCTCAATTGACCAAAAACAGTCCTACCTCAGAGTCTTGATACTTACTGCTCATTCTCCCTGAAATTCTCTTTCCTTCACTTATTTATTTGCTTATTTTTTGTCTATTTTCCTTACCAGATTGAAAGCTCCATTGAAATAGGGACACAGACCTGCCCAGCCACCTCAGACCCATCCAACTGCCATGGCTGCATACACCATGCACCTTGGAAGCCCCACTACATGCCTAGCAGCACCGTGCACCATACACATCAGTGACCCCACACATACCCCACACTACCCAGTCACTGTGGCACTGCTCCTCACACACAGATGCAGATCTGCTTGCTGGCAGCCACCCCCTCCATGTACCACCACTGTGCCTGGACCTCAGCAGAGCAAATGCAAACTCCCACACCAACTGTCTCCATGGAGAAGGACTTGCTGAGTCCCCTGCCCGAGCTTCCAATAGTGGCCTGGGGACCAACCCACCACTCCGCATGAATATCCCCTAGCACTGGCTTGGACTGTGACAACCACAGGGGAATAGGATGATGCAGGAGAACAACTGCATTATAGGCTCTCAGTTTATCTGTCCCCTCCCAAGTAGGACATAAGTGCACCCTCCAGGGACCTCTCCTTATTTTCACTAAGTTGGAGGAGTTACCAATAGAGGAGAATAGGTACATGGAAAACTTATCTGCCTTGACCTGAGAGATGTTTCAGATGAGAAGAAACCAGCATAAGAACCCTGGAAACATGAAAAAAAACAAAAAACAAAAAACAAGTTGTTTTGGTACTCCCAAAGGATCACAGTAGGTTTCCAGTAATGGACCCCAAGCTAAAGGAAACTGTCAAATGTCAGATATGGAATTCAGAATATGAATGGCAAATAAGATGAGTGGAATTGATGAGAAACTCAAAAACCAACACAAAGAAAACAAAAATAATTCAGGACATTAATGAAAAGTTCTCTAAAAAGATATATAACATACGAAAAGGTATAACAGAACTTAAGGAAAGTGAAAGACTCATTTAGGAATTGTCAAAGTACAGCAGAAACCTTTAACAACAGGCTAGACAAAGCAGAACAAAGAGTTTCAGAACTTCAAGATAAGGCTTTCAAATTAACCTAGTCAGTCAAAAATATAGTAAAAAGAATAAAGAAGAATGAACAATCACTCAGAGAAATATGGGAGTATGTAAAATGAGCTCATATAAGAATCATAGGTATTCCTGAGGGAGAAAAGAAAAAGCAAAAAGCATGGAAAACATATTTGAGGAAATAAATGAGGAAAACTTCTCTGGTATGACCAAGAGATTTAGATGTCCAGACACAAGACGATCATTGAACACCTGGAGGATTCATAGCAAATAGGACATTAACAAGGCACATAGTCATCAGTCTGGCCAAAACCAAAATGAAGGAGAAAATCCTACAAGCTACAAGATGAAAGCAACAGGTAGCTTACAAAGGAAAACCCATCAGTTTAACAGCAGACTTTTCAGCAGAGACTTTATAAGCCAAAAGGGGTTGGAGTCCCATTTTCAGGCTTCTTAAACAGAGTAACTGCCAGCTAAGAATTTTGTATCCTGCAAAACTACATTTCATAAATGAAGGAGAAATAAAATCTTTCTCAGACAAGCAAAAACTAAGGAAATTTGTCACCACTAGAATTGCACTACAGGAAATGCTCAAAAGTGCTCTGTACATGGAACAGAACAATTGATACCCACCAATGTAAAAACACGTGAAAGTTAAAACTCACAGCTCTTGTAAAAGAGTAGCACAAGGGGGAAAATAAAACAACAAGGTATCATTAAGCATGATAAACAAAGAGCATCTCACATATCAATACTAACATTGAACGTAAATGGTCTTAATGCTCCACTTAAAAGATATAGATTGGCTAAATGGATGAAAAAACCCAACCCAATCATATGCTGTCTCCATGAAACTCATTTAACTTGTGAGGGCTCTCATAGACTCAAGGCAAAGGGATGGAAAAAAAATCCATGCAAATGGAAACCAAAAGTGGGCAGGAATAGCTATTCTCATATCAGATAAAATGGACTTTAAATCAACTATAGCTAAAAAAAGCCGAAGGTGGTCATTTTCTAATGATAAAGGGAGGAATTCAGCAAGAAGATATAATAATCCTAAATGTACATGCACCTAACTCAGGAGCCCCCGATTCATAAACCTCATTCTATTAGATCTAAGTAAAGAAATAAGCAAGAGCATCATAATAGCCAGAGACTTCAACACTTGACTGGCAGAACTGGACACATCATCAATGCAGAAAATCAACAAAGAAACACTGGACTTAATTGTGACTTTGGAACAGCCAGAGCTAACACACATTTAGGGAAGATTCTACCCCAAAACTGCAGAATATACATTTTTCTCATCAGTTCATGTTACATCTTGCAAGATTGATCGTATGTTAGGCCACAAAACAAGACTTGGCAAATTCAGAAAAATGAAAATCATACCATGTATCTTCTCAGACCACTGTGGAATAAAACTGGAAATCAACTCCAAGGGGAACTCTCCAATCTATATGATGAATGATCCTTGGGTCAATGATGAAGTTAAAATGGAAATTAAAAGATTTTTCCAACTGAATGATGAAGAAGACACAAGCTTCCAAAATCTATGGGGTAAAGAAAAAACATTGCTAAGGGAAAAATTCTTAACCTTAAATGCTTACATTACAAAGACAGAAAGATCACAAATTATCAACTTCTGTTATGCTTCAAGACAATAGAGAAAGAAGAATAAACCAAACCAAAGCCTAGCATAAGAAAAGAAATGACAAGCTCATAGCACAACTAAACAAAATGAAAACCAAAAAAATACAAAGGATCAATGAAACAAAAAGATGGTTCTTTGAAAACCTAAACAAAATTGATAAACCACTAGCTAGATTAACCACAAATAGAAGAGGAAGGATTCAAATAAGCTCAGTCAGAATTGAAAAAGGAGACATTACAACTGATACCACAGAAATACAAAATATTATTCATGACTATTATGAAAATCTCTGTGCACACAAACTAAAAAACCTACAGGAAATGGATAAATTTTTAGAAACATACAACCTCCCAAGCCTGAATCAGCCTGAATCCTGAACAAAACAATAACAAGAAGCAAGTTTGAAATTGTAATTAAAAAAAAACTCCCCCAAACAACAACAACAACAACAAAAAACCCTTGACCAGATGGATTCACACCTAAATTCTGCCAGACCTACAAAGAAGAACTGGTACCTACTCTACTGAAACTCTTCCATAACATTGAGAAGGAGGGAACCCTCCCTAACTCATTCTACAAAGCCAGTATTGCATTGATATCAAAACCAGGAAAGGACACAACAAAAAAAGAAAACTACAGACCATATGATCATCTAAATATATGCACAAAAAGCATTCAATAAAATCCAGTACCCTTTCATGACAAAAAACCCTCAAGAAACTAACCGTGGAAGGAACAATCCTCAAAATAATAAAAGCTATGTATGACAGACCCACAGCCAACATCATACTGAATGGGGAAAAGCATTCCCTTTTAAGAACTGGAATAAGACAAGCATACCCACTGTCACCACTTCTTTTGAACATAGTACTGGAAGTCCTAGCCAGAACAATCAGGCAAGAGAAAGAAATAAAGTCAATTCAGATTGGGAAAGAGGAGGTCGAACTATCCCTGATAGTGGATGATATAATTTGTATCTAGAAAACCCTAAGGAGTTCAGCAAAAGACTTCTAGAATTGATAAATGAATTCAGCAAAGTGTCAGATTACAAAATCAATGTACACAAATCAGTAGCATTTCTATATAATTAATAACAGTCTAGCTGAGATTCAAATCAAGAATTCAATACCATTTACAATAGCTGCAAAGAAAATAAAATACCTAGGAATATACTTAACCAAGTTGGTGAAATATATTTACAAGTATAACTACAAACACTGATGAGAGAAAGCATAAATGACACACACAAATCGGAAAACTCCCATACTTATGGACTGGAAGAATTAACACTGTTAAAATGTCCATACTTCCCAAAGTGATGTACAGATTCAATGCAATTCCCATCAAAACACCAATGTCATTTTTCATAGGTCGAGATAAGTTAATCTTAGACTTCATATGGAACCAAAAAGAGCCTGAATAGCCAAAGCAATCTTATGCAAAAAGAACAAATCTGGAGGCATCACATTACCTAACTTCAAATTATACCATTAATACAAGGCTATAGTAACCAAAACAGCATGGTACTGGTATAAAGGTAGAGACATAGACCAATGAAACAGAATAGAGAACCCAGAAATAAAACCACATAGCTATGACCAATTGATCTTGGACAAAGCAGACAAAAACATAGAGTGGGGAAAGGATGCCATATTCAATAAATGGTACTGGGATAATTGGATAACCACATGCAGAAGAATGAAACAGAATCACTATCTCTCACCATATAAAAAAATTAACTCAAGATGAGTTAAAAACTTAAATGTAAAACCTGAAACCACAAAAATTCTAGAAGAAAATGTGGGTAAAACTCTTCTAGACATTGGCCTAGGCAAAGAATTTATGACTAAGACTCAAATGGCAAATACAGCAACTACAAAAATAAATAAATGGGACTTAATTGAATTAAAACATTTCTGCAAGGCAAGGGAAATAATCAACAGAATAAATAGACAACAGAATGGGAGAAAATGTATGCAAACTATACATCCAGTAAAGGACTAATATCCAGAATCTACAAATAACTCAAAGAAATCAGCAAGAAAAAATCAAACAACCCAATTAAAATGTGGGCAAAAGACATGAACAGAGAAAAGTTGCTGTTCAAGCTCCCTGACTGGAGATACCAACTGCCAGAGTGTCTCAGTAAGAAGGAGAAGTTTTAGATAAAAGATAAAAAAAATAAACAGATAGACAGATCAGATGTGGGTCTAAAGGAAGGGTGCCAGAGCCTTCAGAAGACTCCATGGAAAGAAATTGCAGGGCCGAAAAAGAGAGAGCAGGGTATCCATAATGATCATCCTCCGAGAGGCTTGGAATCCAGTGAAAAAGGTAAGTGGAGTAGTTTGCTTCTCCCTCCCCATCTCTGACAATTGATGGGATCCACAGCTGTTAGAGAGACTTTCAGCCCACCAAAAGCCCAAAGACTGCCACCAGTGAACTGGGAACTGTTTATGGAAAGGGTACCAGGCTCCCAGCACCCTCTGGGGCAATTCCTGCCCCCACAGACCCAAGCTGGAATGGCAGGCACCATATTACTTCTCTACCCACTGTGTGCTTTTGTCTTCCCCAGAGGACTTCAACTCCTCAGGTTTCGTCCTGCTCGTCCCCACATAGACATTTCTCAACTCTGGTCCAGACTGCTAGCACTTCTCCATACAAACTGTTTTCCTCCCCTTCTCCTCCCACACCCATGGCTGCCAAGAAAGACATTTGAGCCACCACACTGAGGCTTCCATAGGGAGTTGGGCTCAGGCCTTTGCTCTTGGGGTCCTGCAGCAGACCAAGGGGTGCTCAGGCTGTGAGCTCCCTGCTCAGCGTGCCTCCTTGGTGCTGCTTAACTGGTGGCTCCATCAGAGCAGAGCATGCCCTAAGGTGGAGGGACACTGATAATTCTTGGGCACATCATAGACAACTTGACACTAGCACATTTCTCCCTGACATGGTCAGAGATATACCTTCTTGGTCCAGGGAGGCAAGGAAGCCTACATAGGCAGATCAGGGGGGAGAGTTCAGTATCGGTCCTAGCTGCAATGTGCTTGCAGGACACCCTTTTGCCTATGGGAGGACTACACTCTCAGCTCAGGCCGGGATCCTGGTCAGGGAACCTCTTTGCCTGCAGCACAATCATGGGGGTGCTTGGCGGATTTGGGCTCCAGCCTGCCAGCAGATGCTAGGGAAAGATTATGGAACAGAGGAGTCAGGGAGAGGAGCAAGGCCCACTGAAGACTACCAGTCTGTGAATTTCAGATGGACCTACCTCCACAGACTTTCTGGTTGGGTGGGGCCACTTTAGCCTCTCTCTGGTGGCTCTGCCCAGAAGCCGGGAGCCAACCTTTGATCCCTGCCAAAACAGCTACCTTGCCAGCTTCTGTGGAGCCTGAGGGCAAGCTCATTGAATGCAGCCCTGCCCAGCACACTCCCTCACCTGCCTCTGCTGTGGCAGAAATTAAGGACTTACCTGGAAGTTCCAGGGCCCGACCCACAACCTGGGGCATTCGAATACTTCTCTTGAGTAACCAGAGCCAATCACAGGATTCAAAAACCACATTGTAGCTCGTTCCTTCCAGCCAGTGCCACCAACTGAAAGGGAAGTCAATTTGCATGCCCTTTACAGCATTTACTGACTCAATCTTATAGGATGTTTGGGGATCCAAGGAGTGGCCATTTGGGAGAGTGCCTACCCCTCCCCACAGAAAAACTTTACTACTGGATAAGTGCAGAAAGAACCCAGGCCAGTGCCTTAGCATACAAGTGTTTAGCGCCTCCCCCCCTCCTATTTTTGGAAAGCTTGTCCTGACCCTCCTACCAGCAGCTCCCTCTAGTGACTGTAAAAGGAATATCTGAGCCCTGCTGAGGCTTTGCAAAATCTTTCTGGCTCAGACAACCTAGCCACAAACTGCCTTGCTTCTCCCCTGACCTTGGTGGTTGTGGAGACCAAGAAAACCCCTGGGTGCTATAGGGCCTCTCCTAAAGCTTGCAGTACTCAAATACTCCATCTGGGGGATCAGAGTCTACCACAGACACAAAAGAACATCTGGGCAGCTGGCTCTATCACAAAAACATCAACCAATGAGAGGGAGAACGATGATATAGCCCGTCATAGTGTCTTCCAACTCAGGAAAACAGGATGTGGCTGATTCACACTCACAAGTACCACTCACCATCACCAAGAATAAGCTGGGGAACCTAATGCACTACACACTGTTAAGAAGAGGTGAAGACAGTAGGTCAGAGGTAACCCAAGAGGTATACCAAACCTGCTAGAACACCCCAGGGGCAACTCAATACATGCAGAAAAAACATTTGACAAATTTCAGCACTCTTTTATGATAAGAACTCTTATCAAAATAGGCATAGATGAAACATACATCAATATTATAAAAGCCATATATGGCAAACCCACAACCATCATGATACTGAATGGAAAAAAACTGAAAGTATTTCCTTTTAGAACTGGATCCAGACAAGATTGCCCACTGTCACCATGTCTGTTCAACACAATGCTGGAAGTCCTAGCCAGAGCAATCAGGCAAGAGAAGGAAATCAAGAGTATCCAAATGGAGAAAGAAGAGGTAAAACTACTGCTTTTTGCTGATGATATGATCTTATATCTAGAAAACTCAAAGATTCTGCCTAGAGACTCCTGGAATTGATAAATAAATTCAGCAAAGTCTCAGGCTACTAAATCAATGTACAGAAATCAGTAGCATTCCCATACATGAACAACAATCAAGCTGAGAATCAAACATCAAGGACTCAGTAACCTTCACAAGAGCAACAAAGAAAATAAAATACCTAGAAATATATTTAACCAAGGAGGTGAAAGACCTCTACAGGGAGAACAATCAAACACTGAGCAAGGAAATTGCAGAGGATGTAAACAAATGAAAAAACATGTCATGTTCATGAATCAGTATAATCAACATTGTCAAAATGTCTACATTACCCAATGTGATTTACAGATTCAATGCAATCCCATCAAAGTACCAACATCATTTTTTGCAGATCTAAAGAAAATAATTCTATACTTTGTATGAAACCAGAAAAGACCCCGAATAGCCAAAGCAACCTTAAGCAAAAGGAACATATCTGGAGCCATCACTTTACCAGACTTCACGCTATATTACAAGGCTATAGTAACTAAAAAAGCATGGTACTGGCACAAGAAAAGAGACATAGATCAATGGATCAGAACAGAGAACACAGATATAAAACCATCCTCATGTTGCCATCTGATCTTTGACGAAGCAGACAAAAACATACACTGGGGAAAAGAATCCTTATTCAGTAAATGGTGCTGGGAAAACTCGATAACCACAGGTAGAAGACTTAAACAGGATCCATGCCTCTTACTGTTCACAAAAATTAATTCAAGATGGATAACAGACTTAAACCTAAGGTGTGAAACTATAAAAATTCTAGAAGAGGTCTGAAAAACTCTCATAAATATCGGCCTAGGCAAAGAATTTATGAAGAAGACCTCTAAAGGTAATCACAGCAACAACAATAGTAAATAAATAGGATGTGATTAAATTAAAAGCTTCTATATAGGCAAGGAAGCAATCAATACAACAAACAGACAACCTACCAAATAAAGGGCTAATAACCAGAATCTACAAATAACTCAAGTAAATGAGCAAGAAAACATCAAACAACCCCATTAGAAAGTGGGCAAAAGACATGAACAGAAGCTTTTCAAAAGAAGGTAGACTAATGGCCAATAAGCACATGAAAAAATGCTCAACATCTCTAATCATCATGGAAATGCAAATCAAAACCACAATGAGATATCATCTAACTCCAGTGAGAATGGCTTTTATTAAAAAGTCCCAAAACAACAGATGCTAAGACATGAACAGAGTTTTATCAAAAGAAGATAGTCAAATGGCCAACAAACAAATGGAAAAATGTTCAACATCACTAACCATCAGGGAAATGCAAATTAAAACCACCATGAGATACTACCTTACCCGTGTTAGGATGGCCATTTAAAAAAATCCAAAAACAAGGCCAGGTGCAGTGGCTCACACCTGTAGAAGCCAGGGCTCACACCTGTAGAAGTTTCTAGCCCTCTAGAAGCCTGAGGCAGGAGAATCACTTTAGGTCAGGACTTCGAGAGCAGCTTCAGCAAGAGTGAGACCCTGTCTCTACTAAAAATAGAAAGAAATTAGCCAGACAACTGAAAATAGAAAAAAAAAAATTAGTCAGGCTTGGCAGCACATGCCTGTAGTCCCACCTACTTGGGAGGCTGAGGCAGGAAGATTGCTTGAGCCAAGCAGTTTGAGGTTGCTGTGAGCTAGGCTGATGCCATGGCTCTCTAGCTCAGGCAACAGAGAAAGACTCTGACTCAGAAAAAAAAAAAAAATCCGAAAATGATAGATGTTCGCATGGATGCAGTGATAAAGGAATGCTTATATGCTGTTGGTGAGACTGTAAATTTGTATTACCTTTATGGAAAACAGTATGAATATTTCTCAAAGAACTAAATATAGACATACCATTTGATCCAGCATTCCACTACTGAGTATCTACTCAAAGGAAGCCATTATTTCAAAAATACACCTGCACCTAAATGTTTATTATAGGACAACTCACAATTGCAAAGATATGGAATCAACCTAAGTGCCCATCAATTCATGAGTGAGTAAAGAAAATGTGGTGTATTTATATACCATGGAGTACTAATCAACCATAGAAGGGAATGAAATAATGCCTTTTGGAGTAACTTGGATGGAACTGGAGAACATTATCCTAAGCAAAGCATTCCAGGAATGGAAAAACAAGCACCACACGTTCTCACTAATAAGTGGTAGATAAATGATGGATATACACGATCATATAGTGGTGTAAAGGACATTGGAAACTAAGAAAGTGGGAGCTTGAGAGGGGGATGAGGGATAAAGACATACCCATTGAGTCCAATGTATACTACTCTGGTGATGGACACACTAAAAACTCTGACTTCAACGTTATTCTATTCATCCTTGTAACAAAAACACTTGTACCCCCTTAATATTTTGAAATAGAAAAATAAGAAAAGAAAAAAGAAAATAGGGACTTGATTTTGTTCCTTGTAATATCCTTAGTGCTTAAAACAGTGCCTGGCACCTAGTAGGCACTTTCTACATATTATCTGCATCGATACATGAATGAATGGAAACTCCATATCTACCCTCAACTTTGCAGGAATTCTTTTTTAAGTATTAATCTGATTCTGTCTACTTGTGCTTTCATGGATTCCTTAAAATTGTGGTCTACCAATAGAACCTATTCATGTTCTAAGTAAAGCTATGAGATTTGTTTATTTTTTTCTGAGAATTTTTTCCTGGGAAGAAAACAGATTGATGAGCTCAGTTTATCATCTTGATTTATTTTGTCAGGATATTTAAATCATTGGTCAGAATAATTTTTAACCTGTTAAACTTTAAGGCTCAGAGTTTCTTTACTTTTACCTTCTCATGCTACAAATTTTAAAATGAGACTTGGAGAAGTGGCTTAGCTTATCAAAGCCTCCTAAAAAATACATCTCTAAATAAAAATAAATTCTTTGCAACTTCAAAGTATTGTGCAGGTTCATCTGTAAGGCATGCAGGAAACTCAAGGGAGAAAGCTTGGAAATGGCAGGCTGGATTTGGGAAATAATCTTAGCTATAAGGATTGGCCCGAAGAGAGTGGTAGTAATTTAAATCATAGTGCTCAGCAAACCCAGGCTGATGTCATGCTCCAGTAGACTTCAATCAGATAGTGAACTTCAGCAATGGAAATCTCCAGTGTGGTCATTTTTCATTTGGGCAGGGGATAGAACTTGGTTCTGGGAAATCTACCACATGACAACGAATTAGTGATCCAAGAGACAAGGTTTGCACCCTGTATGAGGGGCTGGCAGGGGTTACACAATTCGATACAGATCAAATCAGGAACTGAGGAATCTGCCCACGTTCCTTCAGTGGTTCCTCATTACCTTGTCAAACTTCCCCAGAGATGGGATGATAGCAGAGGGTAAGATGATACTTACAAGGAGCTAATCAGTAACTTTAACACAGGCAGCCCTCTGCTTTGAAATTTCTTGAATTATATCTAAAACTCAGTGAATATGGCATTCTAAACCTTAATATATTTGTGTTTGCTTAAATATAAACATAATACATTAAATAACTTGCCATTAAGTATGATAGATTCTCCAGAAAGATACATCATGTTCATCTTATGGCTTTCTTCCATACTCTATGTCCTCTACGATTTAAGAGGTATAACATTGAGACCACAAGATAGTGTTCAAATTCCTCAGCATGGCATTCAAACCTGTCCAAGGGCCAACCTCTGACTACTTCTCCAGCTTTGTTTCACACCACTCTGAACTTTATATTCTAGTAATTTTGAATTGCCTGTATCAGTATATCAATTTATCTGCATCATCTTTTGTTGTCACACTTCTGAGCCTTGCTCATAGTGTTATTTCTTTCTGTAATGCACTTTCTTCTCCACATCCCCTGTTTGACTTACTCCTTCCTCATCCTTTTAAAAAGCTCAGATACATCCTTCAGAGAATTTTCCCTGTTTTCTCTTCATGTATCTCTTCTTTCTTCTCCCCTTCCTTCCTCTGCTTAGGCTGGAATAAGAATTTCTCCTTTCTATTCCCAGTATTCATCACTTTGTTTGGTCAGACAACTAGTTATATCTTATCAAAATTATTGTTTCTGGTCTGTTTCAGTTATCTATTTATTGCTTAAGATGTAATAAAAGCAAGTTTATTATTATTTTTCGTGGTCCTGTGAGTTTGTCCCTTACAGTCTCTTATATGGAGGCGGTCAGATATCAGCTGGGACTGACCAACAAAGAAGGATTCTTCACTGATGTGTCTGGTGTCTCCACTGGAACAGCTGGTCTTTGCCAGGAATCTCTCTCTCCCTGTGGCTTCTCCATATGGCTAACATGGACTTTTTTATATCATGGACTAAATATAGTTGGAATTTTTAGATAGCATCTTTCAAGCATTCCAAGATGAGACACAGTAGCTGCAAAGCTTCTTGTCATGTAGCCTAGGAAGTCTCAAGATATTGCTTCTGCTGAATTCCATCAGTCAAATTCCATTGGTCAGCTGGCCCAGATTCATTGGGAAGGGAATGTAGAGTCTACCTCTTGATAGTATAAGCAGTATAATGCTCATGCTAATACTAGAAAGGAACTGAATGAATTCATCTTTAGAGATATCTGTCACCAGTTCTACCTTGCCAACAGCATAAATTGTGTTTTTAAATTAGATTCCATTTTATAACCTTAATTCCTAGCATCTAGTAGACTTTTTTCTTTTTTATTTATTTATTTTTTTTCTGACAGAGTCTTGCTCTGTTGTCCAGGCTAGCATACAGTGGCATTATCATAACTCACTGTAACTTCAAATGCCTGGATGCCTGGGCTCAAGCAATCCTCTTGACTCAGCCTCCTGAATAGCTGGGACTGTAGGCTTGCACAACCAAGCCTGGCTAATTTTTTTTAAAAAAGAGTTGTAGAGTTAGTGTCTTGCTATGTTTCTCAGGCTGGTCTCAAACTCCTAGCCCTAAGTGATACTTCTGTCTTGGCCTCACAGAGTGCTGGGATTATAGGCATGGGCCACCATGCCTGGCCAATCTAACAGACTTCCAATAAGTGTCCGTCAACCTGAAGAATTATATAGATTGAAAAAGATTATGGATGAATGTGAGTAGGAAATGCTATAGCTTTGTAGAAATGCAGGGCCCATATCAGCTTACAGGGTACCATGTAATCTGCAGACCTACAGTCTTGTCTCTGAGTATGGTTAGAGCTGAATCAGGAACCAAGTCAGGGAAATGGTGGAGTTGAACCTTCAAGCTGTCTGTGTCTCCCTACTTGCTTCATTATAATAATTATCTAGGGCACTTACAAATTTTCTCCCTTCCCCTGGATTTTCTGTGTTGATGGATATAGGGAAACCCTATAGACTATAAAGTTTATGAGCATAGGGATCCTGCTCATCTTCACTAATGTATTTTCAGTGTCTAGCACAGTGGCTGTCACATTGCAAGCACTCAGTAACAATTTGTTGAACACATGAATATGTAGAGCTACAAAACTGACAGTTTGGACAGGGAAAGATCCAATTTTGTGTAGCCTGAAGCTTGTACATTTTTGAGGAGCCACTTTAAAACAATTTGAAATTCTAAGTTCAAAAAATTGGGTAAGAGACTGGGAATGGTGACTCACTTCTGTAATTCTAACACTTTGGGAGGCCTAGGAGGGAGCATTACTCGAGGCAAGACATTCATTCAAGACCAACCTGAGCAACACAGTGAGACCCTGTCTCTACAAAGAACAATAATAATAATAAAAAAACTAGCTGGACATGGTCATGCACGCCTCTTCTTTTACCGGAAAGAAACTGATTGAAACCGTGTTTAGAGATACCTGTCACCAGTTCTATCTTGCCAAGAGCATAAATTGTGTTTTTAAATTAGATTCCATTTTATAACCTTAATTGCTAGCATCTAGTAGACTTTCTTTCCTTTTTTATTTTTATTTTTGACAGTCTTGCTCTGTTGCTCAGGCTAGAATACAGTGGCATCCTCATAGCTCACTGCAACTTCAAATGCCTGGATGCCTAGGCTCAAGCAATCCTTTTGCCTCAGCCTCCTGAATAGCAGGGACTATAGCCATTTTCCACCACATCTGGCTAATTTTTTTAAAAAATTGGGAAGCTGAGGCAGGAGGATTGCTTGAGCCCAGGAGTTCAAAGTTGCAGTGAGCTATGATGACATCACTGTACTCTAGCCTAGGCAACAGAGTGAGACCCTGTCTCAACAAATTAAAAAATAAATTAATAAGGACTTGTTAATGTACTTACAATCAGTATCCTGATTCACTCTTATAAGCATCTTCTTATGCCATAAATTTTGTTTTAAATGGCAGCATGATATCCTATTGAATGTATGTTATTGTTTGAATAAAAAGAAAGGATGAAAAGAACAGAAAAGAAAATAATGGATATTCCTGCAGTTGTTGTGTGGTAATGTTCTATGAATATCAATTAGGTTAAGACAATTGATAGTGTGGTTCAGATTGTCAACCTAAAGAAGAAAAACTGACACAAACTTAATATAAGTAGAGAGTTTATTTGGGCCAAGTTTGAGGACTTATAATCCAGAAGCATAGTTTCAAGTTGCCCTGAATATGAGTTCAGGTTAGCAATACTTACAAGTGGATTTTTAAAGGAAAGGAAGCAGTTCCTAAGTTATTTACCAAGAATTTGCATTAAAATAACATAAGCTATTAGTCTCTCTTCTTTTGAAAATCTTCTATTCATGTCTTTTACCCACTTTTTAATGGGGTTGTTTGATTTTTTCCTTGCTGATTTGCTTGAATTCTTTGTAGATTCTGGTTATTAGCCCTTTATTGGATGTATAGCATGCAAATGTTTTCTCCCATACTGTAGGTTGTCTATTGGCTCTGTTGATTGTTTCCTTGGCTGTGCAGAAGCTTTTTAATTTAGACCATTCTCCTCAGTGAAGTATCACAAGAATGGAAAAGCAAACACTGCATGTACTCACTATTTAATTGGAACTAACCAAATAGCACTCACATGCACAGATGAAAGTCAAACTCAACTGGAAAGCAAGCAGGTGGGAGTGGGGAGGAGAGGATGGGTGAAATCAAACCTAACAGGGACAATGTACACTATCTGGGTAACAGACATACTTATAACTTTGTCTCAAGCAGTACAAAAGGAATCCATGTAACCAAAACATTTGTACCCCCGTAATATTCTGAAATTAAAAAAAAAATAACAGAAGCTATTGATTGACTATACATTGTTTTTTGTATCACAAATTCCAGGAACAAGAAGATAGTGGGTAAAGAAGATAGTCAGGAATGAAATGCCTTTGAACAATTGCCCGTAGGCATGGGTGGTGGAGTGAGACATGACTGAAGTCTCCAACTGCTATCTCTCTGGGCCTGATTAATTTTCCATACCATGTTGCCAAGAATGACAGGATTTCATTCTTCTTTATGGTGGAATAGACTTTTGTTATGTACATATACCACACCATATTTTCTTTATCCATTCATCTGTTGTTGGACACCTAGGTTGATTTCATATCTTAGCTGTTATGAATAGTACTGCAATAAATATGGGGGTACAGATGTCTCTTTCATATACTAATTTCCTTTCCTTTGGATAAATGCCCAGTACTGGCATTGCTGTATCATATGAAACTTCTATTTGTAGTTTTTTGAGGAACCTCCATACTGTTCCCCATAGTAGCTATACTAGTTTACATTTCCACCAACAGTGTATAAAAGTTCCCTTTTCTCTGTTTCTTTGCCAGCAATTGTTATTTTTTGTCTTTTTTATAATCACCATCCTAACTGGGTTGAGATGATATCTTATTATGGTTTTGATTTGCATTTCTCTGATGATTAGTGATGTTGAGCATTTTTTCAAATATCTGTTGGCCATTCGTATGTCTTCTTTTGAGAAATGTTTGTTCAGACAATTTTCCCATTTTTTAATCAGCTTTTTTTTTGTTGAGAAGTTTCAATTCCATGTATATTCTGGTCATTAATTCCTTGTTGGATCAATCATTTACAAATATTTTCTCCCATTCTGTAGGCTGTCTTTTCACTCTGTTGATTATTTCCTTTGCTGTTCAGAAGCTTTTCAGTTTGCTATAATCCCATTTGTTTATTTTTGCCTTTGTTGAGTGTGCTTTTGAGTTCTTCATAAAATCTTTTCCCAAACCAATATCTTGAAACATTTCCCCTATGTTTTCTTCTGGTAGTTTTATAGTTTGGAGTCTACATATAGATGTTTGATTCATTTTGAGTTGAATTTTGGATAAGGTGAGATGTGGGAGTCTAGTTTCATTCTTCTGCATATGGATATCCGCTTTTCCCAGCACTATTTATTGAAGAGACTGTCCTTTCCCCAATGTATGTTCTTGATGACTTTGTCAAAAATCAGTTGGCTGTAGATACATGGATTAATTTCTGGGTTCTCTATTCTGTTCCATTGGTCTATGTTTCTGTTTTTATGCCAATACCATGCTGGTTTTGTTCCTACAGCTTTGTAGTATATTTTGTGTGGTTTTTTTTTTTTTTTTTGAGACAGAGTCTCACTGTGTTGCCCAGGCTAGAGTGCCATGGCGTCATCCTAGCTTACAGCAACCACACACTCCTGGGCTCAAGTGATCAATCCTCCTGCCTCAGCCTCCCAAGTAGCTGGGACTACAGGCATGCGCCACCATGCCCGGCTAATTTTTTCTATATATATATTTTAGTTGTCCAATTAATTTCTTTCTATTTTTAGTAGAGACAGGGTCTCGCTCTTGCTCAGGCTGATTTTGAACTCCTGAGCTCAAACAATCCGTCCGCCTCGGCCTCCCAGCGATCTAGGATTACAGGCGTGAGCCACCGCACCTGGCCTGTAGTATATTTTGAAATCTGGTTGTGTGATGCCTCCAGCTTTGTTTATTTTGCTCAGTATTACCTTGGCTATTCAGGGTCTTTTGTAGTTCAGTATAAATTTTAATTTTTTTCTATCTCTGTGAAGATTGCCATTGGTATTTTGATAGGGATTGCATTGATTCAGTAGATTGCTTTGGGTAGTAGTATCCTAAGTGTATACCTTTGGATAGTGGAATTATAAGATGATTTACTTTCTCTTTTCTGCTTTTCAGAATTTTCTAAATTTCTAGAATTGATCTGCTTTACAACTGGAAAAAAGGATATTAATTCTTTTTGAATAAAAGAAATGAAAGATACTGACATCTACTGAGGACCTACCATGAGCTGGGTACTACCCCATTTTAAAATTTTATGATTTTTTTTAAACCAGAGAAAACTATCTTTAAAATGAACTATTAAGGTGCAATTTAAAAGAATATTTATTTTTCATCTTAATAACGCCTCTTGGTGTTTTTTTCAATAGGGGCCTTTCTTGTCTTTCCCACATTAATGTTAATAACAGATGAGATCTAGACACACATCAAAACTGGGGTGCAATAATAGGTGAGAAAAACCAATGCTCCTTCAGTGTACCCAGGCATTAAATTTGACCCCTAGAACTTTTGGAAAGGGGCAATTTTCCTATTGCCTTCCAGACATTCTTGAGTTACCTAAACCATGTAGGATTGTATCCTTTTTTCTAAGGAGTAATAAAATATTTTATTTAATTCAGGAGCAGTAGCACCTTTTATCCAATTTCATTCAATTTTCCAAGTTTTTTCTTCTCACTCTTCCAGCATGCTTACTTAAATAAGAAAAGTAAATTACAAAGTCAACTGTGTTCATAGTAGAGCAAGACTGAGAAAAGTACAGCTGACTACTTGCAAAGCGTTGGAGGCCAAGCAAACTCTTCAGTTTTCATTTTCTGGGAACCAAAAGCAGCTTCTGTGTTCTTGCCTAGGGCTCACCCTCAGTGCCTTCTAGGTAAATTACCTTGGCTTCCCTCTCCTAGCCAGGGAATAGGTGATGGGATTGAGTCGTGTTTCACCTGAAGTATTTTGGCCCCATATCTGAAGCAGCAGTCATTACATCTTGAGACAGTTGTAACCAGGACTGTTGTAATGATCTGACAAAAGATCTATTCCTCCAACATGACCAGTCATTAACTCTCCAAGACAAGAAGTGACATGCCACAGCCCTCAGACAGTTCATCCAGAAGGAGTCTCTTCTTGACAAATATAATCCCTCTTCACCTTTGTTCTTGACAATTTTATTTCTTCCACAGTGTCAAACTACCAATTTTTCCAAGTCAGCATTCCCTAGTTGGACCAAGGGACTCTTTCACTTCAAAGGGAGGTGCTACCATCTTTTCACTGTTGATTATCCCTTACTTTAGTTGTCTTTCTTAGAATAATAGTTTTAAGTAGATGTATATTTAAAGTGGCAAAGCCTGATACATTATTTTTGCTGCAAATTTTACAGTATAAAGTAAAAAAGTTTAAAAGTCTGTTTTAATCATGTCACTATATCATATTCAGTATGCACAAATAAAAACTTATTCCACAGATATGATGTCAGAATGGATAAAAACTAACAGTCAAGATATTTGCCTGTAAGTAAAAGTAAAGCAGGACACTTACGTCTAGTCTTAAATTTATTTCAGTAACTTCGCCTACCAACAAAATCATAAAATAATTTCTTTTGTAAAAATCGGACTATTGCTTTAAAACATCTCTATACTTTTCCTTTCAATGGTTAAACCTATACAGAATTATAAAACTGATATGAAAACTGTGGAGAAGCAGTTTTCTCTGAAGACTGTAATTCCCCAGAGGGTCTCATTAGCTAGAATCTATGTATAATTATCTGCATCATAGTGCTAGGTTTTGAACAAAATAAGATAGAGCATGTTTTTTTTACTTAAAATGCAACTAAGCAAACAATACAGGAGTCCACAGGAAATGAAGCTGATAGACTCAGAGGAAAGACGGATAACAGAGAGCCTGATGGCCTCCTAGCAGTCTGAGACGGCAACCTGAAGAATGTTCAAGGAATGCATTCCATGTCAAGTTCAGGAACTGACTCAATGGAATCAAAGGAAGTGGACTGTGCAATTGCCACATGATGTGTGAAGACAAAAAGGTATGGACTCTCGTACTGGACTCAGATTCTCTCTTGATGATCTCTGGAGTATAGAATAGCAAAGTTCAGTGAGATGGAGTTTCTCAATGGCTAACTTAAGATGAAAAAGAAAGAGAAAGAGGGAAAACTAAGGAATGTAGAAAGGGGTAGTAACGTCAACGTCCTGTTTACGAAAGTAGAAACTCTTGCTCTCTTTTGACGACATTCACATTGAGTCTAACAGGATTTATCTGTATAGTAATGAGAACTGAATTAAATGAACTCTGAAGAATTGAAAGACATCAAATGCTTATGTTTGAGTGATGGTTGGTACCTAGATAGATGAGGCTAGGAGGAGAAAGAAAGCCCCCTCCGGGAGATAGAGAATAAGGGTCAATAGCTATAGGAGAGTAAACTCATGAATAGTGTTTAAAATTAATTATTGACCTTTAGGTAACTTCCAGCTCTTTGGTAACAGAGGAAACACACATTTTGAGGTTACATGTACTTTTCTTCTCATAAAAATGTTGTTAGAGGTGCTCTACTTCCCATATATATATATATATAAATTAAAATATAATAGTCTGGATTATGAACTAAAAAGGCTAGTTATTACCATGTAACTGTTTTATGCAATGTGATATAATTATTTACTAATATTTCTATGTTCTCTCATTTGTTTATTTCTCTTTTAATTAGATCTTCCTTACCACCAGGGCTGGACAAATATCACACAACGCTTAAACACCTAAACTCTGAAGGCTGACAGACCTGGGTGTGATTCCTAGCCTTTCATATCAGTGTGGCCTTGAGCAAATTATTAACCTCTCTAAAATTCAGTTTCCTCACATGTAAAATGGGAATAATAAGAATACCTTCTTCATAGAGTTGTACTGAAGAATAAATAATGTAAGGTGAATAAAATGATGTAAAATAAATAAAATGTTTCCACTTTGTGATAAACAGCATAGTATTTACATTTACTGATGTCAAAATAGGACATGTCTACCTTATTTTCTTCTATCATATATGCTTTTAATTCTGTTGTGGAAAGCTGGTTGTGTAGAATGTATTCTATGTATCTGTTATCACACCATGTGAAAAGTTCAGGACTAATTTTACCCAAATTTGAGGTTATGTTTGGTCTAGTCTGACTGAAACTAAAGATTCCAAAATGCAATAATCCCTCAGGATAGCTGAAATTAAGGCACAACATGGAATCCATTAGGAGAGGCTTTCCATAGGCAACAAGATGCAATGGAAGGGATAAACAAGCAATGGTTTCTAAGAGTCAGGGACTCCAAGTGGCTGCTCCCCAATCTAGGTATATACTCTGGAGATAGCAGCAGATATTTCTTTTGATTCTCTTAATTTTTACATTTTTTATTTCAGCATATTACAGGGGTACAAATATTTAGGTTACATATATTGCCTTTGTCCCACCTGAGTCAGAGCTTGAAGCATGTCCATCCCCAAGACGGTACACACTGTACCCATTAGATATTTCTTTCTTTTTTCTTTTTGAGACAGAATCTCACTCTACTGCCCTGGCTAGAGTGCCCTGGTGTCAGCCTAGCTCACAGCAACCTCAAATTCCTGGGCTCAAGCGATCCTCCTGCTTCAGCCTCCTGAGTAGCTGGGACTACAGGCACGCGGCACCATGCCCAGCTAATTTTTTTTTATATATTTTTAGGTGGCCACCTATTTCTTTCTGTATTTAGTAGAGATGGGGTCTCGCTCTTGCTCAGGCTGTTCTTGAACTCCTGAGCTCAAACGATCCGCCTGCCTCAGCCTCTCAGAGTGCTAGGATTACAGGTGTGAGCCACCGCGCCCGGCCAGATATTTATTTATTTTTATAAATTTCTTTTTATGACAATACATTCACTATGAAGACATAAGCATGAGGAAAAATAATAGCTATGTTAAACAGATGAAAATATTTACATAATCTCAAATAACTGCAAATACAAAGCCAAGAAGAAGTGAATTGGGTTACAATTGTAAAGAAACTATTTGGTTGGGGGAGGTGACTCAGGTCTCTAATCCTAGCACTTTGGGAGGCTGAGGTGGGAGGATCGCTTGAGGCCAGGAGTTTGAGATCAGCCTGAGTGAGACGCCATCTCAACAAAAAAATAGAAACGTTAGCCGGGCATGGTGATGCATGCATGTATTCCCAGCTATTCGGGAGGCTAAAGCAGAAGGATTGCTGGAGCCCATGAGTTTGATGTTGCAATGAGCTATGATGACACCACTGCACTTTGGTTGAGGTGACAGAGTTTCCTTCTGTCTCAAAAAAAGAAAAGAAAAAAGAAACTATTAGACCCAGCCACTGAGCTTCCTTACCACTTTCCATGTTTCTAGAACCTCTACATGCCCACTTCTGTCCCCTCTCCCAAGCTGGATAATCAATGTAAAAACAATACCAGTGTTTAAGTTGAACTGTGATTAGTGTAGCTGAGTCATATAATAAACTGGAAGGAGCCATCTAAGGAAAAAGGAAAACATATACTATAATTGAAGACATATAACATTCACTCAACCTATAATAGCATTTCTAAGAATATATGTATGTATTTATATATGACATATATAAATATAATATGCATAACTATAGTTACTAGGCAATCACCAGAAAGGAAAGGTAAATTATATATACTATTAGAATCTGTCATATATCATATTTTATTTAGTGCATCCAAATGCCCAATTGATTACTAAATGGAAGCAAGCTGTCAAGCTGCGAGTTATCTCTAGAAAATTGAATATAAGACTATGTTAGAAATCTTCCAGGGATAGAGGTAAACAGAAAACAACTAAGACTAATTGTTTGCATAGTTGTTAATATTAAATTAAAATATACCACGTGGTTTTTAAACCTTTAAGATATTAAACAAAATTTCTTGGTTTTATTTATTTATTTATTTATTTTGGTGCGGGCTTTTCACACTGCGTCAAAGCCTGGTGAAGGTGGTCAAAGGGCAAGTGGATGTGTGAGAAGAGGCAAAACTCAGAGTGTCCTGGCTTTATAACAGCCCTCTCTCACAGAAACATTCACGTGAGAACTACTAATCCAGTCTTGTGAGGGTGAAAACTCACTCACTACCAGGAAAAAGGCATCAAGCCATTCGTGAGGAATCTGCCCCATGACCCAAACACTTCCCACTAGGCCCCACCTCCCCAAATCACCACATTGGAGATCAAATTTCAACATGTGTTTTGGTGCAGACAAACTCAAACTATAGCATCTCTGGAGGCTTTTCAAGAATTCTAATCTGATATTTCTTATGAATAAAGGAATCCAGCAAAGCCAACTTAATAAAAAGCCTAAAGGGTCAATCACCATTCTTGCTAAACTTAGGTAAATAATCACATCAAAGAGTAAACTTATTTTGCAAACAAGTTAGTTTTACTGTGATGGGGGGACTGGAGAGAGAAAACATTATGTTTTAGAAGAAAATTATAGTACAGCTATTATTAGATTCTAGCTATGTCCACTGTTGTTGATTTTTTTTAGTGTCTGGACTGAATACTGCATATTTAGTTTCCTCTCATATCAAGTCACGAATCTCCAAACTAATGTTTCCAATTTTTCTTCCACTCTTCTGACTTAAGATCACTAAAAATTAAAAATGCTTTTTTCCTGAGGCAAAAGCTAGTTAACCTGGCTTTGAAGAAAAATGACTGCAACAACTTATATTTGGGCAAACTTTGTACAAACTGCAAACCAGGAAAATCTGTCAGATTCCTTCCCTAAGAAGGTGATGGGATCTCACAGTCTAACACACAGTAAGTGCTTAGTAAAGGAATGCTTCTTTTCTTTCAATCATTAAGTAAAAAAAAAAAGTTTATTATAAATTTAAAAATAGCTTATAATAAAAAGTCCCACCTTTCCACACCTCCAATCTTCTTCCCAGAGGCAATCACTCTTACAATTTGTTTTTAGTAATTTTGGCAGTTACTATACATCTCATTAAATAATATACTCATAATGTTATTTCTTCATGTATCAGTTATAGATATCTTCTTATTTCCTACAATGACAAATATTTATCTCAACACAGTTATAGCTATTTTTTCCCTCTGCAGGCTTACTTTGCACATTTAAATAGTACACTTATAGTCCTACGTCCTGTTCCTTCATTTTTTATACCCACTATGTAAGATTTAGGATTTATAGACTCAACCCTTATGCTATTTTTCCTCCTCTACTTTTCCCTCTATATCTCTGCTGGGCAAAACCTGTGTTTTACAGAATATAATTCCAACTCTTTTTTAGTCTGCAATATAGGGCCCTATATGATCTCTAGCCTTTGCCTCCATTTTCATCTCCTGCCATTATCCACTTTAGCTATACTCACTGTCATACCAATGTGTGTATCTAGTTTGTGGAATCTTTTGTGTGCTCTTTCCTTTTTATCATTGCCTCATAGCCTTCCATCACCTGGAATGGCCTCCCCCTGCAATTCATTGGCAAATCCCATTCATTCATTTCAGCCTAAATACTATGCAAAAAAATCTTCCCTGGTAGATGTCACTTATTAAATAAAAAAATGTATACTGAGTGCCTGTTATGTGAAAGACATAGTTTTAGGGGTTGGGGCCATAGTGGTCCAAAATAGTCAGTCATAAGTTTGCATTCCAAAATTTCTTGGTTTTAAATGTGAAGAATGCCTCCTCTAAAGTATTCCTGAAATAAAACAGAATACTTAATTACAGGGATAACTGTGATAGAGCTCAATGTTTCATTACCTCATTTTATTTCTCTGGTGATAAATGAAGGATTGCAGTTCTTCATTTGGTATCTTCATTTGGTATCTTTAAATTTACAAAAACAAGTAACCATTTTTTGTTTTCTTATATGCTTTCAGAAAGTAAACAGGTTTTGAGGTATTTCGTTTTTGTTTTTGTTTTTGTTTTTTTGAGACAGTGTCTCACTCTGTCAACCAGAGTAGAGTGCAGTGTTGCAATCATAGCTCACTACAGCCTCAGACTCTTGGGTCAGGCAATCCTCCTGTCTCAGCCTCTCAAGGAGTTAGGACTGCAAGTGTGCACCACCATGCCCAGCTAATTTTTTTTTAATTTTTTTTGTAGAGACAGTGTCTCACTATGTTTCCCAAGCTGTTGTCAAACTTCTAGCCTCAAGTCATCCTCCCACCCAGGCCTCCCAAAGTGCTGGGATTACAGGATGAGCCACTATGCAATGGTTTAAATATATATTCCAAAATGTATGTGGTGGAAACTTAGTCCCCAGTGCAGCAGTGTTGGGAGGTGAGGGCCCCACCCTTGTAAATGGATTAATGCCAATTGTAAAAGAGCTTGTGACTGTGAGTTCAGTCTCTTGCTCTTTCATACTCTCGTGCCTTTCAGCCTTTTGCCACGGCATGACGCAGTAGGAAGACCCTCGAAAGATGCCGGCACTTTGATATTGGACTTCCCAGCTTCCAGAACTGTAAAAAATAAAATTCATTTCTTTGTAAATTACTCAGTCTGTGGTATTCTGCTATAGCAACACAAACAGACTGAGACAACTTGTCATAAAATTTAAGTAGCATTTTTTTCAGTCAGAGTTTTTTAAAAATTATTTACTTGGAGCTAATGATGGGAAACATGACAGAGATGGTAAGAGATTTAGTTGTTCGATATTGTTGCCATAAGAGTTAATCCAACACAGCATGTGTGAGATATCATCCTGGACCCTCAGCTTTACTGCACGCTGAGGCACATGTAGGCATACAGTGGTACATAGCTCTGGTGCCATGTGATTGAGGACTTCGAATGCCAGGATACAGAAACGGCCCATAATTTGGTAAGCAGTGAAGAACAATTGAAGATTAAAAGGAAAACAAAGGATTATGCTTATAAAAATAAATTCTAAGGAAGGCAACTCAATAATTTACCTGGTGTGAAAAACTGGTAACTAAAGAATTTGAAATGAAGACTTTGAAAGATAATGTCTAACTCAGGCATGTACTAGTAATCATATCTATAATAGGACTTTACAAATGGAATCCTAATTGTTTTGTCAGAGGTTCTTTAGGTGCAAGTGAAATTTTACTTAGAGGTCACTGGTTTTCAAACACTTTAAATAGTGAGCAGTTAAATTTTAAAATAATAATAAAAAAGAGGTAAGCATATACAACATCTCATTCAGACCAATGAAAGCAAAGCTGTTCATAGAGACAAGGGGACCCAAGAGGTCTCAGTATAGTTTTAGGCTTCTCTGCCCAATTTTAGGGCACTGCCCAGTAAGAGTACTAAGGACTAAACAGATGAGTTATCTAGGTACTCTGTATTTTACAGTCAGTGATAAACCAGCCTAACCTTCAAAAAGATGTATCCTTAGATCTTTACAAATTTGCAAATTAGTCAATACCACCAAAGTATATAATCTTCTCCCCGACCACAATATCAGGGCTAGGCATGGTAGCTCACGCCTATAATCTCAGCACTTTGGGAGGATCACTTGAGGCCAGGAGTTCAAGATCAGCCTGGGCAATACAGTGAGAATCTGCTCCTACAAAAAATAAAATAAAAAAAAAATTAGAGTGACTGTACATAAAATAAGTAAAAACTACAAAAACATCCTGAAATGATGGTGCTGGATAACTCCCTAGGCTCACTTGTTATCTACAAGATTTTTTTCCTTTGTATCAGCCTTGAATCATAAGGTAATTGTTTAGATAATCTTTTTTTAATGTTCAATAAATGGATTTTTCTGGCATTACTGAGGTATACTTGACTAATAAAAATTGTACATATTTAAGGTGTATAACATGTTTTGATATATGTATATATTGTGAAATAATTATCATAACCAAGCTAATTAACAGATCCTTCACCTCACATACTTACTTTTTTGTGTGTGTGGTGAGAATACTGAAGATCTATTCTTTCAGCAAATGTTAAGTATACAATACATTATTAACTATAGTCCCCAAGCTGTATATCAAGTCTCCAAAATGTATCTGTCTTACAACTGAAAGTTTATAGGCTTTAGCCAACATCTTCCAATTTCCCCTCCCCATTGACCACTGGTAACCACCCTTCTCTTCCCTTTTTATGAGTTTGACCTGTTTAGATTTCTCATGTGAGATCATGCCATATTTGTCTTTCTGTGCCTGGCTTATTTCAGTTAGCATAATGTCCTCCAGGTTCATCTAAGTTGTTGTTAATGTCAGGATTTCCATCTTTTTGAAGACTGAATAATATTATATACATTTTTGTTGTTTATTTGTCAGTTGATGGACACTTAGATTGATTCCATATCTTTACTGTTGTAAATATACTGCAATGAACATGGGAGTGTAGCTATCTCTTTGAGAGAGTGATTTTATTTTCCTTAGGTATATACCCAGAAGAGGGATTGCTGGATCATATGGTAGTGCTATTTCTAATTTTTTGAGGAACCGCCATACTGTTTTCCATAATGGCTGTACCTATTTACATTCCCATCAACAGTATATAAGGGTTTTCTTTTCTCCACATTTTCGCTAACACTTATCTTTTGACTTTTTGTTAATAGCCATTCTAACAGGTATGAGGTGACCTTTCTCTCTCTTTTTATTTATGTATTTATTTGAGACAGGGTCTCATTTTGTTGCTGGGGCTAGAGTGCAATGGTGTGATCATCGCTCACATCAACCTCAAACTCCTGGGCTGAAGCAATTCTCCTGCCTCAGCCTCTGGAGTAGCTGGGACTGCAGGCATACACCTCCATGCCTGGCTAACTTTTCTCCTTTTTGTAGAGACAGGGGTCTCTCTCTTGCTAAGGCTGGTCTTGAACTCCTGTCCTCAAGCAATCCTCCCACCTTGGCCTCACAGAGTGCTAGGATTACAGGCTTTAGCCACTGCGCCTGGCCTCTCTATATATATCTTTTTTTTTTTTAAGAGATGGGTTTCAATATGTTGTCCAGGCTGTATTTGAACTCGTAGGCTCAAGCAATCCCCCGGTCTCAGCCTCCTGGTGATATCTCATTTTGTTTTGGTTTTGATTTGCATTTCCCTGATGATTCATGATGTTAAACACCTGTTGGCCATTTTAATGTCTTCTTTGGGAAAATGTCTATTCAGTTCCTTTGCCCATTTTTAACTTGGGTTCTTTGCTATGAATTTGTTTGAATTCCTTACATATTTTGGATATTTACCCCTTTTTGGATATATGGCTTGAAAATATTTTCTCCCACTCCACAGGTTGGTTTTCATTTGTTGACTGTTTTCTTTGCTGTGCACAAACTTTTTAGTTTGACATAATCCCACTCGTTTAATTTTGCTTTTGTTGTCTATGCTTTTGGTGTCATATGCAAGAAATCATTGCTAAGTCCAATGTCATGTAGATTTTCTCCTGTGTTTTCTTCTATGAGTTTTATAGTTTCAGGTCTTACATTTAAATCTTTAATTCATTTTGAGTTGATTTTTGTGTATGATATAAGATAAGGATCCAATTTCATGTTTTGCATGTGGATATCCAGCTTTCCTAATGCCATTTATTGAAGGCACTATCCTTTCCCCCTCATTGTGTATTCTTGGAGCCTTTGTTGAAAATTAGTTGACCATATATCAGATAAAGTCTTTTGCATAGTCTTTTCCATAATCCCATTTTTGGTTTAATGTTGGATTTAGTATTTCACTTCAAAGTGTGCATAAGCATAATAGAAACTAAATCCAACCCACAATTTCATTCTCAACACTAAAAATTATTGTGGAAACACAGTAAATGGTTTTGTGAAGTTTATATTTTCAATTCTATAAGTTTTCTTAAGGTATGATGAAATTCTTGAATCAATGAAATATTAAGTTTGAAGAAATTAAGGCTGCTTATATTAAAAAACACAAACACTAACAACCACAAATAAAGACTTTCTCTAAGGAATTCAAAATGCTTCACAGATGATTCTTCATCATTCCTGTTAATGAAGGACAGATGATCTTCATTTTAGTTAATTGCTTTAATTTTCCACACTGCCAAATTTTTTGCTGACCCCCACTGCTAACTAATTTAAACTTTATGTCCTCTTTCTCCCTTTGCATCATCTTTTGAGAGGAGAGTTAGTGAATGGCAAAAACAAATTTGACAATAGATCTAGAACGGGCAAAAAAGAAATTCCAAATGGTTCATAACCTGTATAATCAATAAGTGACTGCCCTATTTAATCTCATAATTCTCCTGTAAGCTAGAATGGGATATGCAATTTGTTAACAAGGAAACAGGCAAAGAGAATATATTCACTGTGCTAATTCCACATGATTTATCCAATGTCACCCTGAGCTAAGGCTGAGCATAGAATTGAGTGATTATTGAGATAATCCAAACAGGGCATGGGATTACTAAAGAAGCCCATGGATCTCCTTCTCAGAAAATTTGAAAATAGGATTGGTGCTCGTGTTGGCTTTGTATAGAGACAATTTTGTCAAACAATATGATTATTAACTCTAGGGAAAATAACTCCTTTTAAAACAGCGTTAAGTATTGTGATTCAAATTCCAAAAATGTGTTGATTTTTCCTATTAGACTCAGTGCTGGGTTGGTGCTGAAGGTAGCAACACAGAACCCTTACCTTCAACAGACTTTACATCTAGGAGAGAATATAAAATAAATGCAAATAGCTGTAAAATGCGTATAGCAATATTAGTGCTACAAGGGAAATGCAAAGAGAAGGAAGTGATTACATTCAGCTTAGAACTTGATAAAAGAGAAGGTTGTAGGTAGGAGTATAGATGAATCAAGACTAGGCATGAGTTGATAATTATTGAAGCTATATAATGGGTATATGAGGGTTCATTATACTATTTTGGTCATTTTTGAATACATTTAATTTTTTTATAATAGAAAGTGTTATAATAAAGGGGTTTCATGAAAGAAGTGGCATTTGAGATAGACATATTTTGATAAACCAAGAAGTGTAGAGGAAGTAAAGAGGAAGATTGACACATAGTTGAAAATGCTCTAGGATGTTCAGACTTAAAGTTGTACTTCTTAGCTGGAGCTTAAAGTATTATATACACTGAGGTATAGAAAAATAAGATAAAGCTAAACATTATTTTTATTATTATTTTGATGACTTTGAATGTTAAATTGTGACATTTAAAATTATCACAACAGTTAATAGCGATTACTGACTTTAGTATGACTTGATGACAGCTTTGATTATGGGGGAAAGAAAGAGACTGAAGTGAAGAGACCTGAATTCAAATTCCAGTAAGAGGATATTAGAACATTTGGGAGAGGTTATACAATACAGAAAATAACATTGACAGAAGACACAGAAAAGAGAGGACAGAAAAGAAAGGAGCTGTATAGAGGGAGAATATTGGAATAATTGACTGAATTGTGAGGAGAGAGAAGGAGGACAGAGAAGAATCAAAGATAAATGCAAGATTATGTTCCCAGTCTGGGTGCACAGAAACAGGGACATCAGGACCCAGATTAGTGACGACAAGGTAGGTTTTGGCCATGACTAGTGTGGAAGGGTGAGGAAGAGGACATCTAGATAGAGGCAACCAAAAGGCAGAGGAAAGTATTCTTTCTCTAAAAGAAAGAGAAATGAGAGATCTAATGTACAACAAAAGGACTAAGTTAAAAAATTATGTTGTTTTAGGGATTTTTGTTAAATAAGCAGATTTTAGCTGTTTTTGTCACAAAAAAAGTAACTATGTGAGATGACAGATATGTTAATCTGCTTCACTATAGTAACCGTTGTGTTAATATTATCTCTATATATCCTGTAACATAATGTTGTAAACCTCAAATGTATACAGTAAAATTTGTTTTTTTTTTTTAAAAAATAAAAAAAGAAAATAATAGGAGAAGAGGGAAATTTGGGACCTATTGACATGGAACAGATCACTCAAGCATGAAATTGCTGAGCAGATGGTCAAGTAAAGAGAATAAAGACAAGAGAATCAAAAACGAAATCTTGGAGAAGCAAGGACTTGATTTGATATGAGAAAAGAAAAAGAGCTACAGACAGAAGAGAACTCAGTAATGCTGTTACTAACATCTTGCGTTTACTTAAGGTTGGCTAAAAATAAATAATGCCAAATTTATTTATTTATTTAGAGACAAGGTCTCACTTCTTGCTCTGTTACCCAGGCTTGAGAACAGTGGCACAATCATAGCTCACTGTAACCTCAAACTCTTTGGCTCAAGTGATCCTCCCACCTCAGCCTCCCAACTATCTAGCAACCCAGCCCTACCCAAAAATGCAAAATTTACATAGGTTAAAACAATAAATGTTTATTTCTCACTCAAGCAATAGTCTAACATGGATGTTCCTGGTTAGGTAGCTTTTCTCTCAGCAGCAGTGCAGGAATTTGGGCTCCTTCCACCTTGTGGTTCTACCCTTCTCTAAATCCTTGAAGTTTTTTCCATTTAGCTAAAAGATAGGGAAGCAAATGGAAGACCATGGTGGGAAGGTTTTGTGGGCTAGCCCCAAAAGTGATGTGTATCACTTTTGCCCACATACCATTAGCCAAAATGGTGATGCAGTCACCTGGCTGCATCAAAATGCAAGTCTAAACTGGTCAGAATTCTGACACATCTTATATTTGTATCACACAGATTTTAGAAGATTCTTATATACGTCACTATATAGTACAGTTTCATGAAAAGCAATAAAACACAGTGGTTAGAAGTATGAGCTCTAGAGTTAAAATCACTTGGATTTGTGTCCTGGCTTCGCTACTGAGTAGCACAGGTGTCAGGTAGGATAAATTAATTCACCTGTCTATATCTTATCTGTAAAATGGTGACAATAATAAAATCTAACCAATAAGGTTTTTAGGAAGTTGATAAATGTTAATTTATTAAAATTTAATAAATATCAAATGGTATTTATTGAGAATTTAATAAATATATAAATAGTTTATACATAAAGTATTTAAATAGTGCCTAGCATGTGTCTGGCACATAGTAAGTACTCAGTAAAGATTAGCCATTAGTATTTAATATCATATTAGGACTGTAGCAATTTGATGGTGGAGTGGGCATTAGATAACATGAAACATACAGAGGTGGCAGCAGTGGCTGGAGAAAAAGTCATTAATTTGTCCATTAAACAATATGAATAATTGCAGAAAATCTTGCTTTGTGCAGTTGTTTAGCACCACCCAAATAAGGTGAGAGAGGTGGCATTACCAACTACCAGCAATTTTTGGTTCGTATATTTAGAACTACAGAATAAATGACCTCTGAGAAAATCATATGACATCACAGTCAAGTTAAATCCTAGAAGGTTCAGATGGGGTCTTATTCTAAACATCTCATATTGAGATAAGTAAACCATGCCTTGGAGAAAGAGTACTTACCAATTTAAGATTCACTTTCTATCCTTCCTTTTCTTAGAACAAAATCTTTTAGTAGATCACAACCAGAAGATCTGAATCAGTTAATTTCTGCTGAGCAAGTATCTGATTGTACTTTATATATACACTGTTGCAAACATCAATATTGCCCATGGGATTTTCTTTATTATTAGAAATTTCACTTTCTTCTCTATCTTCTATTGCTCCTTCTCCACCTCCGCCAAATAATGTTTCCATTTTGTCACTCTTACTTGGTAAATGTCCAAATATTCTGTTTTTAAAATCTTATTTTCAAATTAAACCTTTTGTTTTGACATAACTGTAGATTCACATGCAGTTGTAAGATATAATACAGAGATGCAATGCACTCTTTACCTACCCAGTTTCCCCCAGTGGTAGCATCTTTATTATGAGTACAATATAGTACAGTATATCATAATGACACAACCAGAATATTGACCTTGATACAATCAAGATGCAGAATAGATTCATAACCGAGAGAATTCCTCATGTTGCCCTTTTATAGCCACCCCCACTACCCTCCCACCATACCCTTCCCTTGAACCCTGACAACCACTAATCTGTTTTCCATTTTTATAATTTTGTCATTGTAAGAGTGTTATATAAATGAAATAAACAGTATGTAACCTTTGGCATTGGCTTTTTTTTACCCAGTACAATTTTGTGGTGATTATTCTATAATGCTGTATGTATTAATAGTTCCTTTTCAGGGAGTCTTTAAGACTAACTGGTATTAAATCTTACTTGTGATTTTCTTCTTTAGCTTGTTTAATATGATTGATTTAATTGATTCTGAATATTGATTTTTGAATTTTGAACTACATTTGTATACATGGATAAACTCCACTAGGTCATGATGGATAATTCTTTTTATATATTGTTAAATTCTATTTAATAATATTTTGTTAAGGTTTTTTTATCAATATTCATCATCAGGGATTTTGGTCTATAGTTTTTTATTGTTGTTTGTATTGCCTTTGTCTACTTTGGGTATCATAAATGAATTGGGAAGTACTTTTTTTTTCTCTTCCATTTTTTTGGAGGGATTGTATAGAACTGGTGTTAATTCTTTTTTAAATATTTGAAAGCTTTCTAGTGAAACCATCTGAGCTTGGAGTTTTCTTTTTCAGGAATTTTAAATTATAAATTCAATTTTCTTAGTAGTTACAGGCCTATTCATTTTATTTATCTAAGATTGGGTGCAGTGGTTCACACCTGTAATCCCAGCATTTGGGGAGGCTGAGGCTGGAGGATTGTTTGAGGCAATAGCGAGACCCTGTCTCTAAAAAAAATTAAAAAAAATAGCCAGGTGTGCTGGCATACACCTGTAATCCCAGCTACTCAGGAGGCTAAGGGAGGAGAATTACCTGAGCCCAGAAGTTTGAGATTGTGGTGAGCTGTGATTACACCATTTCACTCTAGCCTGGGTGACAAAGTGATATTCTGTCTCAAAAATAAATTAATTACTTTAAAAATATTATTTATTTATTATTGGATGAGTTTTGTGATAATTTGTGTTTTTCTAGGAATTGCCAAGTTTTTGTGTGTAGAGCTGTTGATAGTATTCTCTTATTATCTTTTAGATGTCTGCAGGGTCTGTGGTGATGTCCCCTGTTTCACTTCTGATGTTGGTATCTCTCTCTTTTTTTCTTTGTCAGTCCTTCTAGAGGTTTGTCAATTTTATTGATATTCTCACAAAACCAGCAATTTGTTCCATTGATTTTTCTCTATTGCTTTTCTGTGTTTGATTTCACTGATTCCTGCTTCTATCTTTATTATATTCTTTTTTCTGTTTACTTTGAGATTATTTTGCTCTTGATTTTCTGGGTTCTTAAAGTGAAAGCTTATATTATTGATTTACATTTTCCCTCTTTCCTAAGTTATACTTAGGAAAAACTGCATAAACTTCCCTTTCAGCACTGCTTTATCTGTGTCCCACAAATCTGATGTGTTATATTTTCATTTTCATTTGATGTAATTTTAAAAATCTTTGTCAGAATATCCTAACATTTCTGTCATCTCCAATTTGGCATATATTGATGTCTTTTTTCATTCAGTTTGAGATCTTCTTTGTTGTTGATATGAGTAATTTTTAATTGAGATGTGGACATTTTTATATTATGCTATAAGACTCTGGATCTTATTTAAATTTTCTGTTTTAGCTGGTTTAATTTTTTTTTTTGGAATAGTCCTCTGGCAGGGAAAGTAGGGGCATCACCTCATTACTGCCAGGTGGAGGGAGAAGTCCAGGTTCTCCTGTCAGCTTCCATTGACGCCTGAGAGGGGGAGATTCCTTGTTGCTGCAGGTCAGGGGTGAGAGTTCCAGTTCCCCCATGTGGCCTCCACTGACACCATTATAGCAATAGTTGCATTACCACTGGGCAATGATAAAGGTTTGGTTCTCCATTAGGCTTCCTCTGTATAGCCCCAGCAGAGAGGAGAAGAAATATGTCCTTACTGGGAGGTGACGAAGACAGTCCAGGCTCTTCGTGTGGTCTCCACTGACACCATGGGGGTATGATTGTCACCAGCTGGTGGGATAAAAGCTGGCTCTCTTACTTTGCCTTTTTTGGTACCACCTAGACAGGGATGTTGGGGACCCTTGTTACAACTTTATAAGAGTGGAAATCTAGGCTTCCCACTTGGCCTCTGCTGGTGGAGGTTGGGGATGAGACCACAGTATTTTGTGGGGTTTGGCTGTAAAAGAGTGATTACTGCTTATGAAAGTTTTTTTGTCATGTTAAGCTAATCCTTTACTGGTCTTTTGGTTAGAGATAGCAGATTTTATTGGAGGAATTTTTTTTTTTTCTGTTCCCATTGGAGGTTCCTAGTTTTTAGCCTTTTTACTTTCAAGTCTGGAATATATAAGGCAAGAGGAAAAACCCAGGGAACTACCACCATGTCATTCCTCAGATCCCATCAACTCTAATCAATTTGTCTGTTTCTCTCTACCTTCCAGAGTCTTCTTATATTTGTTTTATCTCTAATATTTAGGGTTTTTATTTGTACTTATTGGGAGAAATAGGGAAAAGTACATCTACTCCATTTTCTCAGAAGCAGGAATCTCATGCCTGTTTTTTTCATGACAATACTGTAGCTATTTACATGACAATATTATAGTCTGTCATTTTTACACTTTACCAAAGCCCCATAGATTTGTACCAGTTTGGAAACTAGTATTTTATTAGACCAAAGTTTCAACTGAAAAATTTAAAACAAGGCCCTCACTAAATGAAAGGCTGGATCAACTTGGAAAGTTCTTTATCCAATCCTTTCCAGGATGATAATAACATGAATTAATTGTTAGAGTGTGCTACCAGTTAAGGTCGACACCGAATATAACACCAGTCTTGTTGTAAGGGTACCTGATATTTGTTTTAATCAAGTGTGGTAAGAAACGGACATGAAAAGACTGTCACCAAGGAAGAAGTTTATACTCACAGATTCCCCAGTTACAAAAGACATGGGTGAAGGAGGGGAAGCAGGCTCAGGATTGGCTAGTTTGAATAATTTCAGTGGGCTCTGGGGTACAGACCCTGTTTATAGTTATCTGGTAGCTGGCCCTGGGGTAATTACAGCAGATGGATAATGGCCCAGAGTGTGAGAGCCCTGTGAGAGCCAGATAAAGTAAGCGTTTAAAGTATGGGCTCCAGATTGCTTGCTTTGCCTATGAAAGTTGTTTGGTATCTTTAGGAATTTGTTAACTCTGGGAGGGGCAGTCCTTCCAATGTCAGCAAGGTCCCAAGATGTCATTGCATGGGGAAATACAGAAAATAAAAGACATGATTAATACAAACACACTGCACAATGAAAACAGGAAAAGATCTTATTTAGGCAGCATTCTGTAAGAGGAACCTGGACTTCCATCAAAGGCCATAATAACCTAGATGATACTTGTAAATTGGATCTGCCAGGTTAAGGTTAAAATATCTCATGAGTTCTTTTTAATTGTGATTTGGTAATAACCACAAAATGAGCTGCTATGACTATAAAATAAACTAAAAGTTTATCAGACAATTAACTTAAGCAAGATTATTGCAATAAACTGAATATAGCATGCTGTATTGTTTCGATAGTAATTCTATACCTCCAGTGGAGAATCTGAAAAACCTCCAATCAGGTATAGCTTTCTAGTGATGCGAGTACTGATTCTATTTCAATTTTCTCTTTTGCCTTGTGGTTCTGGGTCAAATGCTGATTCTTTTACTTTGTTTCCACTATTCAATATGCTACACTAAATAAGATAGTGTCTGACTAGTTACTACCTGTATGAGGACTGGTCTTAGTACAGAGAAATCTATGTCTTTTGCAATTACTCAGAATTCAGACTTTAAGTAGTATATGCCTCAAAAGTATTTCTAAGTATTTATTCTGTCTTTTCAACTTTCTCTACCATTCCTTTAAAATATAAATACGAGCTGTGCTGTTTCAATAGCATAGAGGCTAGAAATCTTAGTCATAGATATTTCAGACATCAGAAGAAAATTTTATTTCCTGGAATTTGGGTGCAGGATGCTGTAGTGCAGGGTCAGTCAGGCTCCAGGAGAAATATAGTGGGAGAATTCTATCCATCCACTTACAGTGTGTTTCCCTACCTTGAAGAAAAGGAACCCACGTCAACCATAGAGAAGCAAACCACCTCCACACTGGGCAGGAGATGCTTTCTAGGGAGTACGGTGCCATTGCAGCTTCCTCACTCTCCACTCGTTCCCACACCCAGCCTTGCATTTTCACCTCCCTATATAACTAGGCAGAACTCCAAGAGAAGAGCTAGGAGGGCTCAGACATTTAATTAATGTGGGCATCATTTTATATCTGGGTACATAAAAAGAGTAAACCAGGAAGAGCTGTAGCAAGAGAATAACTCATAATTATCCCATATGACCCAACATAAACCACATTTGTATACTAAGATACATAGGCAGCAAGATCAAGGTTATTTTATTTTATTTTTTGACCAGCAGATCTACACTTGTAGAGATCCAGCAACTTGAATAGAAACATATCAACCAGCCCTCCAGCTTAATATCTAATGCAGTGTATCCAGGAATAACCAAGTAGACAGCAAGAGGAAGACTGGACTAGACAGATTTTTTTTCCTTATTCATGAATATACAGGAAAAAAAAAAAAACAGATGAGGTTGTAATCGGTTCTTTAGAGAAACAGAACCCGCCCAAGGCTGAAAGCTTGAGAACTAGGCAGAGACTGGGCAGAGTGGAGCTGCTGCTGAAGTAAGTCTCAGAGTCCTAAGGCCTCAGAGCCAGGAGCTCTCATGTCCAAAGGCATCAGGTGGGTGTCTCAGCTCAAAAGAGAGAGAGAGGATTCACCCTTCCCCCATATCCAGGAAAATTTAGATTTTATGAATCAGGAGCTAGAAAATGAGCGAAATAGACTGGGATGAAAAGAGAATTGGCTAGGAACTAGGGTGAACTGAGTTATATGCAGAAAGATTAGAAAGAAACAAAAGTGCATATGTAGAATTGAAAGCAGAATCGTAAGCAATAAATTGCAGATATAAAAAAAGTTTTGGCATTAAGAAAGACTCACGACCAGCCCGAGCAAGAACAAGACCCCGTCTCTACTATAACTAGAAAGAAATTAGCCAAACAACTAAAAATAGAAAAAATTAGCCGGGCTCAGTGTCGCGTGCCTGTAGTCCCAGCTAGCTGGGAGGCTGAGGCAGGAGGATCGCTTGAGCCCAGGAATTTGAGGTTGCTGTGAACTAGCCTAATGCCACAGCACTCTAGCCCAGGCAAGAGAGCGAGACTCTGACTCAAAAAAAAAAAAAAAAAAAAGACTCACTACGGTAACTCTAATGAAAAAAAGAAAAAGAAAATTATGAAAGAAAAGATTATAGAAATAGAAGGCAGAGAATGGAGAGTCAAAAAATGAAAGAGAGAACAAATAAAGCATAGTGAAATTTCGCATTTAATAGAAGGAAATTTCTGGTCTGAAGAAAGACTAGTGTATATATAGATCAAACAGACTCATAGGTGACAAAAGTAATGAAAAGACATTACTGCAAAAAGAGTTTACTATTTAAATATACTCTCATGACCTCAGGGAATTCCAATCAAAAAGAAAGGTCCTATAAGGCATCAGGAAGAAAAACAGATTTCTTATCCTGGAATAAGAATTAGGCTTGCCTTAGACATCTTATAGAAATAAAATAAACATCTCATAGTAAACCAGGAAAAACTAGAGAAACATTTACAGTTTTGAGGGAAAAAAAGATTGAGACTCAAGAATTTCATACAAAAGCAAATTTGTCATCTATATGTGAAGGCAACAGAAATAAATCTCCATTATATAAGGCCTTAGAACATATGCCACTCATTTATTCCTCTTAAATAAACTATAAGGACATATGTCAACTAAAGGAGCAATAAAGCAAACATAAAACTCAATAATGGCATTAAAAGTTTAGTTGTAAACACTGAAGACAATGAAAGGCAGAAAAAAATTAATAAAAAGGTTTTTGTGTTTTTTTTTTTTTGGTTTTGTTTTGTTTTTTGAGACAGGATCTCAGTCTGTCACCCAGACTGGAGTGCAATGGTGTGATCGTAGCTTACTTCAGCCTTGAAGTTCTGGGATTAAGCAATCATCCTGCCTCAGCCTCCAGAGCAGCTGGGACTACAGGTGCATGCCACAGCATCCAGCTAATTTTTAAAAAATTATTTTAGAGACAAGGTCTCACTCTGTTGCCCAGGCAAGTCTTGAACTCTTGGCCTCAAGTAATCTTTCTGCCTTGGCCTCCCAAAATGCTGGGATTACAGGCAGGTGTGAGCTACCATGTCTGGCCAAAAAGATTTTTTTAAAATGATTTCAAACCAACAAGACAAAGATCACTTAAAAAAAAAAAGACAAATAGTATAAAAAGATTTTATAATAATATGGATGTTGGGTCGATAGGAGTAGTAATTTGTTGATATTAATATCATACATTTTGTTTTATTCCATATACTAATCATTAAGGAAACATGAATTCATTTATTTAATATGATGGTAATCATTGTATGACAAAAATGGATAGCATCAAAATTACTAGAATAAATGCGTCAATTTTAGTTTTCATAAGCAAAACTAAAAGTAGAAATATCACAGAAGCACAAGAACAAAGTTGAAATGATACATGTTAACATGCACAAAGTTGTCAACTATGGCAATAACTATCAATGGGTTAAATTTTTCAGTGAAGACAAAAGCACGATGGCAGACTAGAAACAGCCTGCACGATGTTGCTCTCACAGACAGGATCAAAGATTAGGACTAGATACCCACCTTTGGATCGATTGTTTGAATGAGAGCACTGGAAATCCACGGAAAGCAGGCAAGAGTGAAATGAAGAAGATATAAGTGGGATGAACTGCTCAGCAGGACTGGATGTATTTAAGGAAGGTGCCAACATGTGAGAAAGAAAAAGAGGAGACAATCCCTGATTCCACACTTCTCCTGAGGATGTGGCAACTAGAGCAGTGTGAGAGACCCTCCACTGCATGAGGCCTCCACACTGATGCATTCCTCCAGAGAGAAGGGGTTCCTGGCTTGCAAGCCCTGGACATTGTGCTAATGCCATTATAACACCCCAACCCCAGAATGCTACTTTTGCCCAAGGGTCAGATCTATGACTACTGCCTCCCCCTTACCCCTGCCAGGCAGGGAAGGGTGTGGGGAATCCCAGTGCTCACATGAACCCTGTGGGCAGGTGATGTACATCACTGCAACTGCTGTCACCACTGAGAGCCCTGGTGGAGGGCAAGGGCCTGGTACCCGCTAGTGTGGCCTGGACGACCCTGCTCAACTGCACTTCCTGAAGAACCTGGATGGAGCATGTGCCCATAGCCCTTGGTGCCCACTGCCCACTACCAGGGCAGCTGGACCACTACTGCCACTGCTTGAAAATACCAGAGCAGGGCAACTGCCAGCAAATCCATAACCTTTGGATCTGGACAGTCTGCACTCAGCAGACCCACACCATCCTGCACAAGCACCCTGGGTGCCATGCTCTACTTGTATCCTTCCCTGTCCTTGGCTGCCCTGACCCATGTGAATGAAGACAATGTCCCATCAATATGCTCCATCCCAAATAGGCATCCTGCCCCAAGGGTCTGCTCTGCCTGGGGGCCCTACTTCATCCCGCACATGAGCTGTGACTTCCTGGCCCACTCCACACTGGGAGCCACTCTGCCCCACACCCTATGGGCCTGCAGGAGTGCTATGCCCTGAGCACCTGTGCAGACCTCATCCAGCCCATGCACCTGGCACTTTGGCTGCCCAGGCTTGTGTGTGTGTGCCATGCCCAGCAGACCTCCTCCATCCTGTGCACACACCCAGTCCTGCCATCAGGCTCCACCTCGTGTGCACACCTAGCCACAGTGGCACACTGTCAACCACAGTGGAACAGGGGAGACACAGCAGAACAGCAGTGTTAAAGGCTCACCGTGCATCTGCCTCTCTACTGCCTAGTCAAGCATCCAGAGTAGAAACTAAGCATACCATCAAAGGACCCATACCTATCTTTATTGAGCAACAAAGGTCTCAGCAGAGGAGAACAGTTGTGCTATATATGCTATTTGTTTTGATATGAGAGAAGAGGCCCCAGATGAGAAGGCATCTCATGAAAAAACATGAAAAAACAGGCTGTCTTGACACCCCCAAAAGATCACAATAGTTCTCCATTAATGTACTCTAACCAAAAGGAAACTGGTGAAATGACAGATATGGAATTCAGATTATGGGTGGCTAGTAAAATGAATGGAATTGAGGAGATGGTAGAAAACCACCTCAAGAAAAACAAAAATAAATAAATAAATAAATAAGGACATGAACAAAAAATTCACTAAAGAGATAGGTAATATTACAAAAGAGATAACAGAACTTAAACAAATAAAAGATTCATTTAGGGAATTTCAAAATACATCAGAAAGCTTTAACAACAGAATAAACCAAGCAGAAGAAAGAATTGAAATTCTTTCTTGAAAATAAGGATTTCAAAGTAAGCCAGTAAAAAATTCAGGATAAAAAACAGAGAAGAATGAACAATTACTGTGAGAAATGTGGGATTATACAAAAACAAATATAAAAATTATAGGTATCCCAGAGGGAGAGGAAGAAAAAGCAATAAGCATGAAAAACCTATTTGAGAGAATAATAAAGGAAAACATCCCTAGTATCATTAGAGGTTTAGATATCCAGATAGAAGATGGTCATCTAACACCTGGAAGATTCATAGCAAATAGGATATCACAAAGACATATAATCATCAGTCTGACTAAAGTCAAAGAGAAGGAGAAAATTCTACAACCTATGAAATGAAAGCACAACTTACTTTGCAAGGAAAACTGATCAGACTAAAAGTAGACCTCTCAGAAGAAACCTGTTAAACCAAAAGGGATTGGGGTCCCATTTTTAGTCCTCTTAAATAGAATAACTTCCATCAAGAATTTTGTATCCTGCAAAACTAAATTTTATAAATTAAGGAAAAATAATGTCTTTCTGAGACAAGCAAACACTAAGTGAATTTGTCACCAATTGACCTGCCCTACAGGAAATGCTGAAAAGTGCTCTATACATAGAAAAGAACAATTGATATCCACCAGTGTAAAAACACATGAAATTTAAAGCTCACAACCCTTATAAAACAGTAACACAAGGGAGAAAACAAAGCAACTAAGTATCATTCAACATGATGAACAGAACAGTATCTCACATATCAATACTAACATCAAGCACAGAAATTGAAGCAGCAAGTAAAAATCTTCTAACAAAAAAAAGTCCTAGACCGAATAGGTTCACAACTGAAGTTTATCAAAATTACAAAGAAGAACTCATACCTATACTGCAGAAATTATTCCACAACATTGAGAAGGATGGTATATACTCCCTTTCTGTGAAACCAGTATCACCTTGATAGCAAGCAAGGAAAGGATAAAACAAAAAAAGAAAACTACAGACCAATATCCCTCAAATATGATGCAAAAATCCTCAACAAAATCTTAGCAAATCGAATTCAACAGCACATCAAAAAAATAATTCATCATGACCAGGTAGGCTTTATCCCAGAGATGCAAGTATGGTTGAACATATGCAAATCTATAAATGCAATTCACTGCATAAATAAAAGCAAGAAGAAAGACCATATGATTCTCTCAATAGATGAAGAAAAAGCATTTGACAAAATCCAGCACACTTTTATGATAAAAACTCTTAACAAAATAGGCATAGATGGGTCATACCTTAAAATTATTAAAGCCATACGTGATAAACACACAGCCAATATTGTACTGAATGAGGTAAAATCGAAAGCATTCCCGCTTAGAACCAGAGCCAGTTCTATAATTTCTTTTCTCAGCATTCCATAGTTCTCCCAATATAGGGAGAACTCTCTCTCCTCCTTCATTAAATATATTCCTAAATATTTAATTTTCTTTGATGCTATCATGAAAGGTGTTGCATCTTTGATTTGATTTTTGGCTTGACTGCTATTGGGCGTATATGAATACCACCGATTTGTGTGCATTGATTTTGTATCCTAAGACTTTACTGAATTCATTTATCAATTCCGGGGATCTCTTGGTTGAATCCTTGGGATTTTCTAGATATAATGCCATATTGTCAGCAAATAGTGAGAGTTCGACCTCTTCTGCCCCCATTTGGACACCCTTAATTGCCCTCTCTTGTCTGATTACTCTGGCAAGGACTTCCAGCACTATGTTGACTAGAAGTGGAGATTGTGGGCAACCTTGACTGGTTCTGGTTCTAAGCGGGAATGCTTTCGATTTTACCTCATTCAATACAATATTGGCTGTGGGTTTATCACATATGGCTTTAATAATTTTAAGGTATGACCCATCTATGCCTATTTTGTTAAGAGTTTTTATCATAAAAGTGTTCTACCAGACATTCAAAGAAGAACTCACACCTATACTACAGAAATTATTCCACAGTATTGAGAAAGACGGCATCCTTCCTAACTCATTCTATGAAGCCAATATCACCTTGATACCAAAGCCAGGAAAGGAGACAACAAAGAAAGCTATATTCTATTTTAAGAGACACTGAAAACTTAAGACAGCAGGAGACATTAAAGTGAAAAGATGGAAAACATATACAAGTTAAATTCTAAGAAAAATAATATTTTTATTATATATATTTTGAAGCAAAAACATTTCCAGAAATAAAGTCTTCTATCTAACTAAAGGACTTTATTCACAAAGAAAATATAACAATCCTTAACTTATATACATCTAAAAATGCAGCTTCAAAATATATGAAGAAAAAAATTGATAGAAGTACAATGAGATGCCTAAGAATTTTTCAGTAAATGATAGCTCAAGCAGGAAAAATAATAAAAATACAGAAAATTAAAAGTGACACAAAAAGCTCGATTTAATAGACCTGTGTTGAATATTACATACAGCAATAGGTGGTATTTTTGGAAAGTGTACCTTTATTCAAGCACATCTGGAGCAATTATGAAAGAAATTACATGTACTAAACCATAAATATGGTTACAACATTTTTCAAAGAATATCATACACACCAAATAACTCCAAATAAATTTGGCCTCGCTCCCCTTTCATTTAGTCCTCAGTGATCCAGATTAAGGGACAGTGGGATTCATTCTTGTATGAAAATGAACTTGTTATACTATTTGAAAGACACACATGTTCAGAGAAGAATAGCAAGGAAAGGATTCTCTTTTTCTTTCTCTCTCCAGATGCTTGAGAATGGCTTTTACATGTAGTGACTGGAATGGAGGAAAGGACCTCAACTGCAGCTGCCTATGTCCTAAGCCATTGCCTGTTTAAGTCAGGATTTGTTAGAAAAGATTATTCAGCTTTCTTTTATTTACTTATTTATTTACAGATGTGTTTGCAGATTAGTGGGCTGTGGTATGCATGCTGCTTGCTCTATTTCTGAATTTTAGGACCCAAATCACAATCATGGTAATGGCTACTCTTCATTAAGTTCCCATCATGTGCTAGATACTTTCTCAACATTTGACATATATTAACTCATTTAATTCCTGTAGAATAAATAGATTCTATAATTAACACCCTCATTTCCCAGATGAGGCAACTGAGACAGAGAGAGTTTGAATAATTGACCCAAAGTTACCTGGTTGGAATAGGACAGGGCCACAATGGAACTTTAGGAGGTGAAACTCCAGAGTCTGAGTCTTCAGCTATGATCTCTTGGCTGCTTCTGTTGGCCCTTGTGTACAGTTGTCTCCTTGGAATTCTGAACCACATAACAAAAGAAGCTGTGGTGGGAATGTGAAACAAGAAGCAAAGAGAAAAGCAGATGAACCCAAACTGGTGGAAAGGAAAAGCCGCTATTGAAGAAGATGCCAGAAATGAATGAGGGACTTTTCCCATCCCAATGCTCCAATTTTGTCCCAATTTGGACTTACCCAGAAATAAAATTACTCTCTCCATTTTTACTTCTCTGAAATCTTTCAGTTTCAGGCCAGGCTGTATGAAAGTTTTCTCTCCCTTTGCCATCCTTCCACAAAACTCTGAGGCCTTTCTTTGAGGCTTGGTGCAACTTTGGCTTTCATGGAGCATATTGGTGTAATAGACAGTTGGTTCTCTGAAATCAGACAGGCTTGGATTTGTATTCCTCTTCAGCTACTTACTAACCATGTGATCTGAGTGACTGGACAAGCCTTTTACCCATTCTTAGCTTAGCCTCCTTGTACATCAAATGGGAACATTAATTGTTAGCAGATTGGCTTGTTCATTCAGTCCACAAATATCTATTGATTACCTGTTTTGTGCTAGTCACTGGTAGGCAATGTTTTGGCAAAAGTATGTAGTAATATTTGATCACGCACTCAGTAAACTTAAAATCCAGTGGAGAAGATAGGCATATAAACCGATAATCAGTACTCCTGGCATAAGTGCTAAGATTAGTGTGAATACAGGCTGTTGTGGTGAGGATTATAGTGTTTCTGGAACATGAAAGACACTCAGTAATGTAGATACTCATGTCTTTTCTCCATTCTTTCCCTCATTCTAATGGAGTCCGCTACCACCACCCTATGTGTGGTTTTATTTAAGAACCCTTGCTCTATCCCAGCACATCATTTTACCTTTAATGTCCACTGTGACTCTGAGGTGACAGTGCTTAACTACCTTTAGAAGTTAAATAGGGTGATTCGCATCACGTGTAGTTTGCACCTTGGTCACCTATTCTTCACATTAATATTTATGTGTCATTAATACATTAAATTTCCTCTAAAAGAAAAAAATTGAGAATTCAAGAGAAATATGTAGGAAGAGAACCTTAAAATTTCAAGAAAATGAAATAAAATGTTTGAGCTTTTTGCTGCCTTATTAATTGCATACTATAATTACAGACTTCTTGTGGTTTTTGTTGGCTGCCTCTCAATAACCTCATTTCATTCCAGTTTTAAATGTGAAATTGCTATTAGTTTCTCCCAGAGTTGATATTAGAGTTCAACACTTCTGGGTTCTTGACTTGTGTTTTGTTTCCAAACCAGACTCCTAGTAATATAGATAAATACATATTGCTTCATGTATATATTTTTAATCAGTGTGAAAGTAGTCTAAAATTCAGGAAGTTAAGCACAGAGATCGGGAAGAAGATTTTATTTAAAAATGTTGTGTAATTTTCCCTCTTTCCCTTTAGGTGAGCCTTAATTCTGCAAAATCACCAGTCTTAGATAGTGTGTGGGGTTTAGTAGATCTATTTTCAAAGTTTATGAAGGGGTATAGTTAAATTCTATTAGCTTAGAAAGTAAAAGGAGGTAAATATTATTGAAAGAAATAAATATGTAGTAGACTCTACGAGATTGAAGGAAATTTTCAGGGCTACATTAAATTTGTAAATAACTTTTCCCCAAATGACTGTAGGCTATCTAGCAGGGTGAATGGAAAACTCCTTACCTCTACATTGACAAGTACTGCTTCAAATCAGTTTAGATTAGTAATTATCTTTAGAAATATTAGCCATGGAAGCATTTTATATGAGAACATATACATTTACCTGCTACGCTGATAATGCTGAAGCTACAGGACATGTTATTTATAGACTTTTCCTTATAAGCCATGATAAGCTCCAAATATAGAAACCCACAGAATAGTGGGATTGGGGGTTGATAGGGAGAAGGGATCTGCAATGGGTTTTCAAAACCGACTATACAAAAAACAATCCTTTTGTGACTTGCGGGTATCTCATAATAACTGGAATAATTTAATCTTAAATTTGCAGTGCAGATAGCCTATCTAGAAGATCACACAGCAATGGCGCAAGCTATTTCCACATTCAGTTTGTGAAATATCTTTAAGCAAATATCCTATTAATACTCTGTAGGTCAGTAATTGCATTTTCAAAGAATCTCACTTCACCATAAACCTTTATCAAGATTTAATTACCATGAAATCAGAAAGGCAGAGGTAGTTGCAATCTTTACATCAAATCATAATTAAAACTCATCTGGGATTACCCACAAACATTTAGGATTTTGTTTAACTGAACCTAAGACAAAAACAAAATGAATGAATGGCAAAGTTTATTGTGTAACTTCCAATTAATATAACAATATAAAGATTGCTTAGAAAACCAAGAAAGATTTAAACATATACATATATGTGTTTGTGAGTATGTGTGTATATATATATATATAAAATATGAATAATGTGCATATCTACATTTTTTTCTCATATAAGATTATATAGGTATAAGCCAGATGTGGTTGAGTGTGCCTGCAGTCACAGCTACTGGGGAGACTGAGGTGGGAGGCTCCCTTGAGCTCAGGAGTTCAAGACTTCCCTGGGCAACATAGCAAGACCCTGTATTAACAAAAAAAGATATATAGGTATAGCTATAGGTGTGTGTGCATGTGTGTGTGTTCATGTGTATCACATATAATGTTGCTTTTATAGCCAGATTTTTTTTTTGCAAAAATAGGAATATTTTTTCAGTGAAGATTCCATTCTACTTTTTTGAACTTAGCTTATAGAATTTCATATTTTGCTCCCCTGCAAATTCCATTTTATCCCTTAGAGAGATCAAAAGTGGAAATATAATATAAAAACATTAAACTTCCTTGCTGAACTTAGAAAATTATACAGTAATATTCCCAGTAATCAACCTCATAAAGTATGACTTGTTTTATGACCAAAGATATCAAAAAACCTTAAGAGTAACTTCTGAATTTCTGTGGAAAATTATTATTAAATAGGCTTTGATGCCTTATTTTGTTCTCAGCTGCACACGCTTGGTAGTGAAGTTGGAGAATGGGACCAAATATTAGCCCAGAGAATACACAAAATAAAGCCAAGCAGTTGAGGTCTCTGAGGCTGAATACTGTGAACATGCAACTACATCAGGTCCAAGAAGAAGGAGTTAGAAATTGCAGATATCCAGAAAGAAGCCTGGCACTTTCTCCCTCCCCTTCCCTCACCCCTGCATGCCCTCTCTCTTCCAGGAGGATAAGATCGCAGGCTCTTTGCTGTCCAGATTATGTTTTGAAACTTTTGTTGGGGTAGAAAATGACTTATTTTTTCCTAAATCAACTGTGGACCTCATAATTTCTAATGCTGAAACAGAAGCCTGAGTACAAAACATCCACAAACTCAAACTGAATAAACCTAGAACATAAGTACAGAAAGTTTTGATGAAAAATTCAAAGTAAAACACAATTGCCAAGGATGAATTTGAGTAGCGTGCTAATGCTACCCAATTCAAAGATTGCTGTCAGCTATTAATATCCTCTGTGTGTAGTTACTCAGTGATCTTACACTTGTGTAATGAACAGACCTCCTCTAAATAAAATATAAATTTTTGTATACCCTCAGTGTTGATTTAGATAGTATTTATTTTGGTGTTATTTAAATATGCACGAACATATTTAGAAATACACTTCTTATACCTGTGGGTCATATTTGACTTTGAAAAGCAAAACAATATTACAGCTTAAACAAAATATAACTGTTAAATGATACCATTCAAATAATATTAGGGAGAAAATTTTTGCATGCTACAAATCCAATAAAAGGATGATAACCAGAATCTACTTAGAACTCAGGAAAATCAACAAGAAAAAATCAAACAACCCTATCAAAAAGTGGGCAAAGGACATGAACAGAAACTTTTCAAAAGAAGACAGAATA
>CAUYSK010122993.1:0-28122 GCA_963575035.1 Avahi laniger | reverse complement strand
GGTAAAAGAATAATCCTGTTATTCATAGGGAAAGGTATGGATCCCACTCACTCCACTCTTCTGTAGGTAGGCATTCAGTTAATATCTCTAAGATTACCCTACAACCAATTTTGAAATTTGAATTGCTTTATGAAATATTTTTCTACATAAAATAATATAATTCAAATTTATATGTTAGAAAATCACAGTGTCATGTGTAGGATCAGTGATCCCAGACCAAAGTCAAACTTCCTGAGTTCACAGTTCAATCCCAGCCTTATAGATATCCTCAAATTCTTCATTTTTAAAAGTGGTATAATGTTAGTGTCTAATGCATGGGACTGTACTGTAAAGTATACGAGTTAACAGGTGCAAAACAATTTGCAGAGTGCCTGGCACATAGTGAGCGCTAAAAACCAACCAAACAAGCAAAAATAATATTGGTTCTTATTCCTATGCTTTCCAAAATTATTAAAAAAAAATCATTGAGTGATGTATCCACCATATATTCTACTTCAGAAGGTAAAAGGAAATTTACACCTTAGAGAAATTTTTACTTTTTCTATATATATTGTTTCCCCAGAAAAAAATATTAGAAGGAGAAGATAATATTTTTATTCAGAAGTGACTTAAGTCTCAGTTGTATCTGTCTATATAAACTGGAGCTAATTATTTCCTGTCTCATTTTCATTAAATAAAACAAAGAGTCGCCATGTCACAGATTGACAGGATTACATGACAGAGAGCTAATGAACACTCTTGTGGCATCACATGTTTATCAATGAAAGCTTCCTCTTCCTTCTACTGAGAATAAAGGAAGAGTTAGTGTATGCTTCCTGGGTTGGTTTATACTCTTGGGCATATCTTTGCTTTCTATCAGCAGGCAGCAGATAACTAATTACCAATGTGAATCCTCAATGAAATCTAACCGAAGACTAAAATCAGAAAGACATTTTAGACCAAAATTTAGAGGGAGTAAATCAGAAGAGGAAGAAATGCTTATTTTATAGCTCCAAATCTAAATTAACCTTTTTGTCATTGAGTTAGTTAACCTAAGCAGTTTTATCGAGAAAATATAATTTTGGTTTCTCTATCTTTTAAAAAATCTGAAACATATTTTTTACACAGATTTTACACAGATTACGCCACACTAATCATCTGAATTTAAACAACTTTTTCATGGAATCAACGTCATCAAAGTAAAGAGATCAATATTGAATAAGGGAAAGTATCTCTGATGTACGCTACCGAAACCCTCTAGTCTCAAGACACTTAGAAAGAACTCAATAGATGTTTGCTTCTGTGCCTAAAGACTGAAAAGTGAAAGATTTGCTTTGTAGTTCTAAACATAATACACCTTAAAAAATTTACCAACATCTTTATTTGTAAATTATGAAAATGATTTTTTGCATATACAAATTTTCATCTTTAATAAAGATGATGTCGCTCACTGTATTAACATCATTAATAGTTTATTTATTTCTTTGTCAGGAGAATTTATTTTAAACACATTGCTTTCATGAGCAAGACAATTTTATTCTCATACCAAATCTTAGTTAATGAAATCTTTCACATTTTACAGGAGAATTTATGTAACTTTCCATAACAGTTCATTGTGATTAGAGACGGAAGTTATGAGATATTGCAGGTGTCTCATTTCATAACTTAAATCTGATGGAATATATGTCCAAAAATATATAATGATATTTTTGGGAAAAACAGAAGTTTAAATCACTCACTTTTCTCCTTTTGTCAGAGCTTTCTCATTTGGTTAGAACAGACTTACATGTCTCTTGAAATAACAATACTGTGAGTTTTCTTGAAATATGCTATTCTTTGTGTTTCAGGGTCTTTATGTACAAGGGGGCTATGGTTTAGTAGAGCCATTCTTAGCTAAATAAAGTAACACACCACCTGTAATGCTTGGCACTTGGTGACTTTGTAAAAGTTATGTCTTCTTATTGTCCCTGCAGTGGTGAATTTTAATAATATGAATGCCTCAAGCAGTGATTTTTAATAATTCCTTTGCCTTATAATGATGCTATTATAAAAAGTATTTCTTTATGTATCAATTCACTACATTAGGTTATAGCAGTATAGTTTGGACATAACTGCAGAATTATAGACCAAATATTTTTCCCTATCATTTTATTCAAATTTTAAATAAAACATGAATAAACGTAGATCCAGAAATATTATAGACATCCCAATGCCACAAATGAGTAAAGTTTAGAGCCACTTTATTAACCACGTAGAGCAGGCAGCCCCAAGGAACATGGAGGAAAATACAAAACTTAGTCATAAATTTGGGACCTCAAAGGGCTATTCCATTAGGGAAAGGGTGAGTAAATAAGCTATTTCTCCTAGTCTACTTAAGTAGCCATAAAGAATCTCTATGCTGAAGTTTATAAAAAGGAAAGAAAAAAAATATCACATGAGAAATTAAAACCCCTAAATTAGTATGAACACATAGTGGTAATCTAAACTTTACACCACTCAATGCTGAAATGACCTAGAAAAAGTAAATATACACAGGAATCCATGGTGGTAATGTGAAAGAGAGAAAACAAAATCTGTCTGCATAGAAACTTCCACACTCAGTCTAAGGAATGTCATAAAAAGAAAAGCTTCAATAAAAGTGGATTAAACAACAACAACAAAAATAATTAAACAGAAAAAAAATGCCAAAGCTGAGATCGGTCATGGACAAAACTAGCAGAAACAAAATAACAGGAATATATATATATGTGTGTGTGTGTGTGTGTGTGTGTGTGTGTGTAAATTTTAAGTATATGTAATTATATATAAAAATAAAAATATATAAGATATGAAAGATAGAATGAGAAGGACTTCTTTTTCTTTGAGTACCCAATAGCGGGATAGCTGGATTGAATGGTAGGTCTACTTCTAGTTCTTTGAGGCATCCCCACACTGTTTCCCATAGAGGTTTGCTAGTTTACATTCCCACCAAGGATGTAGAAACGTTCCTGTTTCACCACACCAGCACCAACATTTATTGTTTTTTGACTTTTTAATAATGGCCATTCTGAGGGGGTAAGATGAATCTCACAGTGGTTTTAATTTGCATTTCCCCGATGGTTAGTCATGTTGAGCATTTCTTCATGTTGAGCATTTCTTCATGTTTGTGGGCCATTTGTCTATCTTCTTTTGAAAAAAATCTGTTCATGTCTTTTGCCTGCTTTTTGATGAGCCAGTTTTTTTTTCTTGTTAATTTGTCTGGGTTCTTTACAGATTCTGGATATTATCCCTGTGTCAGATGTATAGTTTGAAAATATTTTCTGCCATTCTGTAGGTTGTCTACTTTGTTGATTATTTTACTTTGCTGTGTAGAAACCTTTTAGTTTAAATAAGTCCCACTTATTTACTTTTGTTATTTCTGTATTTGCTTTTGGATTCTTACTCATAAATTCTTTGCCTAGGACAAGGAGTGAGCTTTATTCATTGAATAGATAAAAAATTCTGCACCTAAATATTCAGAAAAGGCTATAAGTTTTTTAAGATACTTGCTACATTTTCACAAACTGAAGATGTACGAGGCCATAAAACAAACCACTGGAATTTTTTTAAAAAAATCATTATACAAACCAGTTCATATGCTCAAAATGCAATTATTAATATAGTAGAAGAAAATAAATTGTAAAATACCATTACAACATTAAAAATGTTTTAAAATAACTAATTTGTCAAAGAAAATATCGTAAGGGAAACTTCAAAATATGCATAAAAATGATGAAAAAATATTATTAAAATGTTTGCGGTTCAGTGAAAGTGAAAGAGATAATTTTTTAACTTTAAGTTCTTTCATTAGAAATGAGAGGGATGGGAAGGGATCCTAAAAACTAATAAAAATACAAACAGAATTATTTAAAGGATTTGATGCCATTCAGGATTAAGAAAATTTATCAGACTGTCCTCTTCCATTGATCACGACTTAAAGTCCAGAACTCTGAAAGCTGAACAGTAGCAGGCAGATTGGGAGTAGAGTCAGAACTTTAAAAATGATTGGCACAGCAATGAGTTTACTGGGTTTTCTCTTTCTTTTGTGTTTATTTGTTTTCCTCCTTTATCTTTTGGCTCTGATTAGAAGGCAAGCTGACTCCTGGAAGGGACGTGTACAGTGGCTGAGGACACCCAAACTCTTAAGAGACAGCCACTTTTTCTAGTGAGATCTGTGAACGGGTATTTTGCAGGCCAGTGAGTGTGGCGATTATCTTGTTTTATCCTGCCTTTTGTTTCTTCTTTTTGTCTTCTGCCTCTGCTCTCAAGCCGGGGTAACTCACAAAGCTTCATTGCTGCAGAAGTGACAGCAGCACTAAGGGAGTAGACACCCTGAACCCCCAAAATCTAAACTTTCTGTCAGGCCAGAGGTGTTAGGAAAGGGTCCTGTGGTCCAAAGTGTTTGTGGGAAATCCCCATAATTTCTCTCTCTTTTTTTTTCATCTCACCACTTCTCTCCAAAATTGACCCTTTTCATGGGAAAAAGAATGCAACAACAGATCTTAGCTAGAGGAGAGGAAATAGAAGCTTTTGGAAACAGGAAAGTATTGATAAAAGCACAGAGGAGAGATGGGTAGAGAAAGTGATATCCTAATTTTGTCTATGAACCAACATAAGAATTGACTCACCTCCGAATGGCGCATGTGAGGGAAATACATAATGAAGTGTAGCAAAGCCTTTGGAACTCAACTAGAAATAAACTGCATCCCAGTCTCACATGAGCCAGTGAGGGTCACATGCATGGGATAGACACAAACAAAGCAAAAGCTTTGAAAACCAGAACCATTGTTCAAGAAGACGAGGGAGAACTTGCAATCTGAGCATAACCAGCTTGATTGACAAGCTTCAAAAGATATGGGCAGGGGCTTTATTCATAATTTCCCCAAACTGAATACAACACAAATATACTTCAACTTTTAGTTTTATTTAAAAATTGGGGTATTATGTGTAATTGAATACCACTTAGAAATGTAATGGAATAAGCTAGTGATACGTGTAATGACATAGACAAATCCCAAAATAATAATGCCATGCATATTTCCTAAATATTATTCTAACAATGAAAAAAGCATGACCTCAAAGGATTCATCCTGTTTGATTCTACCTATATGGCTTTCTCATTTAAGTGAAACAATAGGCATAAAGAGCAGATACATGATTTCCAGAGGTTGGTGGAAGTGTTTTACTGCACGGGGAGCAAGAGAACATTTTGGAAAGAACCAAACTCTTCTGTATCTTCACTGTGGTGATGGCCACATGACTATATAGCCACGTGACTATTTGTCAAATCTCCCAGAACTGGACACTGAACAAATAGGGAAATATATTGTATGTATATTTGAAAAATAAATTCTAAAGGAACAATGTATATTGAAAGAAGAAAATTTAAAAATTGGTTCCTTGAAAGGATTAATAAAATAGAAAAACCTCTAGTGAGATGGATCAAGGAAACATAAAAAAGATGGTATTCAAAACTGTTGCTAATGATGAAAATCAAATAAAAAATATGATGTATAATATGAAGAAACTCACACTAATAATTATAAACTATAGATAAAATGGAAATTTGCAAATAGAATAATAAAATATAAATAGGTCCAAGAAGAAATAGAAGAGAAAGGAAAATTATAGGTCCTTCACAGCAGAATTATCCATTATTGAGGAATTCAAAATATATTGTTTCAGTTACATAATGAAATACTATACCCTACTTAAACTGAGGTTAATCTAGATATAAGAACAAAGTTAAATATAAAATCACATTGAGTGAATAAAATCACCTTTTAAGAATGTTTTCATAAAAATTGAAATATGGCATTTATATAAAATTTATGTACTTCCAAAAATAGTATATTTTCTTACTGCATATGTGCATGTAGTAGAATTTTTTAAATTGCGTGGGAATGAGAAATTTCAGAAAGTGGTTATCTCTGGATGGGTAAAAGAGATGGAGAGAAAAACCTTAAAAAAAGCAAACCCATATCCAGTGTTTAAAATGTCGCCACCTTTATACCTTAAAAGTGAGTATATGATTGTCTATCTTAATTTCCTGTATTATGAAAATATCTTATTTAAGCGAGCAACAGTAAAGTAATTCTCATTTGGATAGTCTAAAGATCCTTGAATGGTGCCCATTTTTTTCTAACTAAATTATTTGTCTTATTATTATTTAATTGTAAGTTTCTTTATTCTGGATGCGAGTTCTTTGTCAGATTTTATATGTTACAAATATTTTCTTCCAGTCTGTGCCTGGACTTTTCATTTTCTTAATGTTGACTTTTAGAAAGCAGGTATTTCATATTTTGATGAAGTTTAATTTACGACTTTAACATTAGTACCTTTTGTGTCTTTTCTAAGAAATCTTTGCCAACCCAAGCTTTTAATTGACTTTTATTCTCACACCATGATCAAAAGAGCAGATTTATATATTGAAGAAAAGATACTGATAGATTTCTAAGAATGTTATCCGAAGCCATGCAGTTTGTAAGTAGTTATTGGAACAAATTTCTTTTTTTCACCTGATGCTTTCACTTAACTGTCAACAAGACAGGGATTTTCTCTATTTTCTATATAGGTTTTTGTACTGCAATATTTACATAGCTCAAGAGACTACAAATAGTCAAAAGTCACAATATCAAAACAATTATTTAATTAGAAAAGTAATTGTGTAGAAAACAAGATGTTTCAGACTTGAAATAATAAAGTTAATTTTTCCATAAGATATCCAAAATGAAGTGTTAATTTAAAAATCAGTTTTAATATAGTTGTATATTTTAATTTCAAGGCATAACTAAAAAATTGTTAATAAAAATTACTATCGATAGCTTTTTTGTTTCCTCAAACGTTCTTTTCCTGGCCTTGTAATTTGCTCACAGCACAATTCATAACAGCCAATATGAACACGAAGCAGTGAAACACAGAGGATGTGTTTTTTTTTTTTAAGGAAGTTCAAATGGAGGAGTCAACTAGTAAGAAGAACTGAATATTTCTACATATTCTATAAAATATTTTTCTTATTCCTGAAGGTGTAAAGAAGGGCCTTCTTCATATTACCATGGAACCTGCAATGGTTTGTACATGGCAAATTGTGGCCTTGATTCAATTCCTTTAAAAAGATTCCTGCCTTAAAAGAACTGCTTGCATTTGAAAATACAAGTTACAATGCCACTTATAATGGCTGCAATATTATTCTGAGTGCTTTTCTTCAATTTGATCTTAAAATAGCTTTATGGAATTATTTTTTTCTTTAAAAAACTCATATGTAAAAAGAGACAGCTCCTTCACCTTCTACTTGAGAATTTCTTTCTTTCTTTTTTGTTTTTTGCAAAGGAGCTATGGTTAGTCTTTTGCCTCCAGACCGTGTCAGATAGAATCTCAATAAATATAGAATAAACCTGCCTGGGAAATGCATCCCTAATTAACACAGTGACGGGGCTGTTTCCTCAGTTCCTCAAAACCTTGTTACTGTGAAATTAGTCTAATCAATATTGTTTTTGAGAAGCATGTCTCCGTTACTGGCATGTTGAGAATCAATGGGAAAAACGCAGTTGCTATTAATATATTATGAGCTGAAATCAACAGTGTCAGATAGACCATACTAAAGTAAATTAAACCCCAATTTTACTCCAAACAAGTTTGGATATTTCTTAAGTAAATAAAAAAATGCTAAAGTAAAAAAAGAAAAATTATAAATCACTGAAGATAAAATATGGTATATTAGCACAAGGTCCACCAAATAGAAGATTCCCAACAAATCATTTTGGTTAATCAATTTGCCAATTTATCAGAAATTTATATCTTTCTTTCTAACAATAACAATGATGATTTGAAGTAATATTGCATCATAGGATTCAAGACTGTGAGCATTCTACTAGTGACAGAGTTTTCTGTAAAGTCTGCAAGAACTATGAAATTATATAGGCTAATATTAAGGAAAAATACACATTGCAAGAGCTTGAACAGAAGTTGCTAATGAGATAAAGTGTTAAGTGTCATTTTAAGAACCCATTCTGAAACTATGAATGTGTTGCTCAAAATCTGGCAAATACCTGAGACTCTTTAAAATAAAATTTGAGACTTTGTGTTTGATACAATTCTTGATACACAGAAGAATCCATATTTTGTTTATCTACTTTCTTCAAAGCAATTAAATTATACAGCATTTCTTCATTTGTGTACTTATGATGAATTTTTATTGATCTCTACAAAGAAATAGTTTTGTTTACTGTTTGTATACAAAATGCCTGATTCCAATTAGCTTTTTAATTAACCTTTCTGATGTTTCCATGCATCTACTTCAGATTAATAAATGTAACCGTGGTTTTCTGAAGACATCTTTGATCTTCACATTTAAGATAAAATACCACTTTGTCAAGTACTGAAAATGTACAAACATTATCTTTAAAAATTCAAGTAAATTAAATATAGTCCCTGATAGAATGAGACACAGAAAGCCTCAAATAATTATTTGTAACATTAATGAGCAAGACATAGCCCTAAATAATCTAGAGGTAAAGATAAAATATTTACTCTAATTGCTAACATCAATGTATATAAATATTTAAGAATGCCATAGCTAGGAATACTTTTTCAGAAAATGCAAGTAAATATAACGGTAATAATAACAGTAATAAAACAACGTAATAATTATTTGTGCTGTCCCTACAATATGTGATTCACTGATATGAATACATTATGTATATAATAAACTCATTAATTCTTTTGATAATCTTGTGGTGTTCTCTTTACAATTTATTCTCCTTAGAGGTTAGAGAATTGAGCTGAGTGACTTACAAACTAACACAAGCAGTGAGTGAGAAAACTAGCTTTCTGCTTCAGACCCCAGTTAGCCCTTTGAGATATCTTCAACCCTCGGCCTTGTAAAGATAAAGTTATTTTACATTTAAGTATGATTCAGAATAGATAATGGACTGATGGCAATTCAAGCACAGCATATACATGGTCTCCTCTTGAAATATATGAGGGTAACTTTTATTTACATGTGTTTATCTAAGGATGATTGAAATTTGAATGGTTAATCAACAAAATTGGAAAAGTTTTAAACCAAAAAGTCATTTCACTTGTGTATCTTGAAGCTGTCAAGTATCAAGTGTATTGAATTTTAATTAACAGAATTTATTTTGACAGTGTTTTTGGTGGGTAATATCCTTCAATTCTACATCTTGGGTAATATTTTTATTTCCACTTTTTAAATTATCTTCTACTTATCATAATTTTAAGGACCACATATTATTATTAATCAATTGTAATAATACAGATTATCTGTTCTCCATGACTTTTTATTGTGTCTTCATCTTTTTTTCATTACTTCTACATCTACAACAAATTACCAAATTTATCATCAATTTTCCTCCATTGTACTTTGCATTGTCCTTTGTTTCTGTTTTACTGTGTTGTAATTTTGATTTGTTTACATTTTAAATTTATATAGTTATGTTCACATCTTATTGATGCCACTTTTATTTATACTTGAATAGAGTAGAACAATTTTATAATATGTCCTATTGTATATAAGGAATATATTTCAGGTTAGATATTCCTTGCGTCTTGCTTTGCACGTTTTCTCTTTCCTTAGGACCCAAGTGCTCAGGTGCACACAAGCAGGGCCTGTGGTGGGTAGGTGTCGGTCCCAGTTGGCCCCTCACTTGAGTGTTACTTTTGTTTTGTTTTAAAATTTTGCTGTTTTTTTTGTTTTTGTTTTTGTTTTTGTTTCTTGGCAAGATGCATCGGTGTGTTGTGTCAATGACAACTCATTGCCAGAGATGAATATTAATATGCATGAAATTCCTTCAAAGACTGCGGTGCTCAGACTCTGTGGGCTATGTGGTGAGCACCCCAAATGTCAGGGAGTGAAGGAATCGAGGAGGTGAGTGGCGCCTCTTCAAACTGCAGGTTCCATGAGACCTGAGCGGAGGGAAGAGGCAGAGCTTTAAGACAGATGAGGCATTGAAAGTTTGGTATTATATGGTCTGGGTTTTTGCCATCTGAAGGTGAGATTGCTCATTAATATTTGAAAATGTCCCAAAGAGCTAAGGGATCTATTATACAATCAAGTCAGAAATTTAAGAACCGGTGAACCTGCTTTGGAAGATGGTAGTTTTGAGAAAACAAGAAAGCTGTTAGGTGATTTGCACAGACTGAGCCTCACCCAGGAAGGCATGCCTCTCTGACAGAGCTCCTGCTGACTTGAGACTATGTGGACAAGGCGTTACAAATGATCTACACCTGGCATTTCACTTCCGGGGAGACTGCAGCAAGAAAAAGCCACTGCAATTTATATTAATTGCTGCTGTACCTAAAACTTCCCATTGTTTCACATCATATAACCATTTATAGGTTGAAGTCCCTGATATTGACATTTAAATTCTAGCTACATTGCTGTTATTGTTCACACAATAGCTCCTTATAATTAGGTTCTTTTTACTTTTTTTAAATAACAAAAATGTATTGTCTTATAGGTTTAAAGGCTAGAAGTCCAAAATCAAGGTGTCAACAGGCGCCTGATCCCTATGAAATCTGCAGGGGAGAATTTCTCCTTGCTCCATCCTAGCTTCTGACAGTGTTCTGGCAATCTTGCCATTCCTGGGCTTGCGCTTCCGTCTCCGAACCTCATGTGTCTGTGTCTCTGTGTCTCCTCTTCTTATGAGAACGCCAGTCATCTTGGATTAAGGGCTTATTCTACTCTAATGTGACCTCATCTTCACTAATTACATCTGCGATGACCTTATGTCCAAATAAGGTGACATTCTAAATACTGGCAGTTAGATCTTTTTTTTTTTTTCTGAAAACAAATTAATTGAGGTATAATTAATATGAAAGAGCTGCACATATTTAATGTGTACAATTTGATGAGTTTGAACATATCTAAATACCAAGGATACCATCAGCACAATCAACATAATAGACAAATCCAAGCCCTCCCCATGTTTCCTTGCATCCCTTTGTTTTTTTGTAATAAGAACATTAACATGAGATCTACCCTCTTAACAAATTTTGAAGTGTGCAATACCATATTGTCAACTATCTGTGTTATGTTATATAGCAGAATAAGCTATCTTTTAAATTTTTCCTTTTCAAAATGAAGATCACTCAAGCCAATATTTCTCAAAGTGGAGTGTGAGTATGCAGAAGGAAAATTACTATTTTCTTTTGAAGATTTCAAAGGAAAAAATAATCACACTAAAGTACTTAAAATGTGATGATATGATAAATGAACATAACATGTAACGGAATAGAGAATCGGAATAAGTTTTGGACAAAAGTGGAAAGTCACAGATATTCTGATACAGCCTTGTGTGGTCCCGCGATGTGGGGTGCAGGCTGTGGAGGGGGTGCTTTCAATGGCCTGGGCCAATAGAAGAGCTCTCAAAATTGTCAAATACGAGGCCGCCTCACCACTGAACTGCCACAGTGTTTAAGATCCAACACTAAAATAAATCGAATTCTACCATTACTTCTTTGGAGATTGGAAACAAATTGACAGCTTGTTTCTCATGTAATCACCAATTTAAAGTTGGATACAGTTGTTAAATCTTCCATATTCTTTTCCATTTCTCAAAAAGCCTGCAACACTGAATATTTGCTCATAAAATTTATTTACATTCCCTTTGTCTTTTCCTTAAAGGAACAATCTTTTCCAGTGACAGGATGACCATTGTTATATTGCACTGAGAAAGGCAGAAGAACATGTTATAATAATAGCTGTGGGTGAACCATTAGGCTTGTGAAAAACGTTTCGATTGGAAATATATGTATGAAACCTAAGAGAAAGTATTCATCTAATTCTCTTAATCTTCCCTCAAAATAGACCTATGTTTAGATGATTTTATTTCTACTGAATGTTTTACTCTTAAACAATATTATTTGTTTGAACATTTAGGTAGTTAAGATGCTAAGTTCATTAAAAGATATGTTTTCAAACACTTTCTAGGAACTACAATGTATATTAAAGTTTATTTTCCTGTCATTGAGTCATATGCCTTTTTCGTATGGTTAGGGTAGTTCCAATTTTTATGCATACACAAAGAGTGTGATGAGCACCATCTGACGGATGGACACACTTGAAACTCAGACTTGGGGGGGTGGCAAGGGCAATGTATGTAACCTAAACATCTGTACCCCCATAATATGCTGAAATAAAAAAAAAGAAACTTGGTGAAATTTTAAAGAGAAAAATATAATCTACATAAAGAGCAAAACAATATTTTTCATTGTAAATTTTATTGGTATGTTAGACACACATCAGTGTATGTGTGTGTGTGTTTGTGTGTGTGTGTGTGTGTGTGTGTGTGTGTGTATGAAGATGTATAAACTGTAAGTACATATATTGGATGACATTTTCCTAAAATGCAAACAGTCTTGCAACTAACACTTGAACATGACCAAGAATCAGAACATTGCCCGCACCAGAGAAACTCCTTTTCATGTACTGACAAATTCGCTCCTGCCCCTCCAAGGTAACCTCTTTCATGAAATCTCATACCAATATTCATTCGTTCTACCTGTCTTTGAGCTTTGTGTAAGTGGAGTCATACTCACAGCACGCCTTTGTGTTGGCCTCTATCTTCTATCACTGGACAACTTCAATGTGAGGTTGATTCATGCTGATGAGTGTAGTTTGTTTTTTTTTTTCTTCATTCTTATTGCTTTATACAATCATATAACATAAATATATCACAGGTTTTTTTGTCATTCTCCTATTGATATTTGTTTTTCTCTCATTTTTGGCTATTTCTAATTAAACTACTGTAAAGAATCTTCTGTGTTTCCTTTGGCGACCAGATCTACATTTATACGCCTAGGAGGGAAATATCTGGAACACAGAATGTGTGTGGCTCAGCACAGCAGACGCTCCCAGTTGTACCCAAGTGTGTGCACTATTTTCACCTTGCAGGAGCACTGTGTGAGAGTCTGCTTGCCAGGATTCTCCAACAATTTCATGATCTACTCTTCGTGATTCCATTTTATATTTTCCTGAGGGTAATTGAAGGTGAGAAACTTTACTGTTATTAGGAAATTCGGGATCCACTTAGTGAAGTGCTGATAAAAAACATTTGTCTATTTTTTAATAGAGTTAAATCATGTTTGCTTATTTATTTGGAAGTGCTTGTTATATATTTCAGACATCTTTCCTTTGTGAGATATAAATACAATCAATCCTCATTATTCATGAATTCTGTATTTGCACATTCATCTACTAAAATGTATTTATAACTTCGAAATCAACCCTGTGGTGCCTTTGCGGTCATTCATATACAAGTGCATAGCAGTGAAAAGTTTGAGTGGAGTTTCCTTACACACACATTCTCAGCTAAGTTTGAACAAGGTGATGTTCTGCCTTCTGGCTGCAGCCTCGTACAGAGATAAGCAAACGATAGAGAGTGTAGAGGGTGGTGCATTTAGTGCGAGGAATTCTGGATTTGGGGACTGTTTGACAGGATGTGAATTGCAAATCTGGCGTGTGTCAGGGAGGGGTCGCAACTCAGTCACTTAGCACTTCTGAACCTCGTTTTCTCAGTTGTAAATTAAAGAAAATAGAATCTACTTTAGAGTTTAAGAAGATAATTTCAGTGAGATTTTTAGATATATAAATGCATATAAATATAATATATATAATTTTTCCAGACCCCATGAGCGATAGAGCAACTGTTCAATATTCACTAATTGTTTGTGATGGTGTTACTACTTTGATTAATGAGAATTGACTCTACTGTAGAAATAGTCTCATAATCTGTGCTTGGCTTTTTACTCTCTTAATGATGTCTTTTGATTAATAGAATTTTTATTATAGTTTATAGAAATATATAATTTTTATACCTATGGTCAGTGCTTTTTGTGAACTTCTAAAAAAATCTTTGCCTATATTAAGAGCATAAATATATCCTCCTGTGTTGTATTATAAAGGTTTTGTTACTTTTTTATTTTAAATGTAGATATAGAATCACCTAAAATTGATTTTTACAGATGGTGTGAGATCGAGGCTAAGAGTCATTTTCTTTTACTGTGCGGATGTTCAGTTAACCCAGCCCAGCTTACTAAAGGACCATCTTTTCTCAGTGGCCCTTCAGTATTATTACCATCATTAATCAGGTGACCATATGCGTTTGGGTCTGTTTCTGGATTCTGTTGGGTTTACTCGTCAATTTGTCAATTCACACACTAACACCACACTGTCTTAATAACTGCAAATTCATAATAAGATTTCATATCTAGTTCTGTGAGTCCTGCTGCTTTTTCCTCTCTTTCTTCATTTCTCATCCTTCCCCTTTGCTCCTGCTTCTCCTCATTTTCCTCCTTCTTACTCTATTTTTCCTTGTACAGGATTGCCCTAGGCACATTTTTTGAATTTTGCTTTTTCAAAAAAAGAATCAGATATTTTAAAAGAATTTTAGATTTAAAAATAACTGCCAGATGTTGACCAAAATTACATAGTATCTATACTTTATTTTGAGAAGAATTGATATCTTCATGATATAAAATCTACCAAACCTTGAATGTAGTATGTCCTCCACTTATTTATTTTTTACTTCCATATAAAGTGTATTTCTCAATGTATAAGAATTCTACACACTTTTTAAGACTGACCCCAGGTTTTTGATGTTTCTAATCCATATTAAATGATTTTATGAATTCCATTTTCTATTTGTTGCTGAAAAATAGAAATAACTTTGTTTTGCCGTATTGACATGGTATGGTTCCTATGTTGCTAAGTTTTCATGTGTATTAATTTATGGGATCTTTTGGATTTTCTTTGTGCACAATCGTGTCATCTGTGAACGAATACTATTTGCTTTATTTCTTCTTCTCTAACCTCCAAGCATTCTCCTTCTTTCCCTTACCCCATTGCACGGGCTATGCCCTCCAGTGCACCGTTGAACCCCATGGTGACGGGGAGCCGCCTCTATTGTCCCTGACTGGCACAGATGTAGCTGTCACCGTTTCACCCACTCAGCGTCATGTAGAACATGTCTGTGGATCTAGTCATCAGATTAAAGAAAGTGCCTTCTAATTTACTTTGCTAAGAGATTTTTATACTGAACTATCGTTGGATTCTGTCAAATAATTTTCTGCATCTAAAATGTAATCATAGGCTATATTAGTTTTCTATTGTTTCTCACACGTCGGGAATTTAATATTTGTTTAACGATATTTCTGAGAGAGATACATTTATTTCTGTGACTTTCAGCTGAAGTTTTTAATCTCCCTGTGGTATGTAGCTCTCAATGTTTTTTTAAAAAATCATTGCTTAAGTCCTCCAGCCTTCATGTGTATACAGCTCTTCCGGATTTTACATCTTCCTGCAATATGTGCAATGCCTTCCAGCCTTTCAGCCTCCCCGCTGCTGCTCAAGATCAGCAAAGGCCTCCCGGGTGAGGAGAGTAGCCCCAGAAGTCATTTGATCTTGTGGAGCCGCCTCTCCAGAGAGCTAGCTGTCCGGCTCTGATTCTCTCCGCCACTCTCCACTGACTGCAAATCAGTGATTTCTTTATTTTATCAGGCTTCTGTATTGTGTCTGTGAAAGTCTGTATGAAGCCACCTATTTCATTTCAAAAGAGAGAAGTAAGACATCTCTACTTAATTTGTTTCAGACATTATATTAAACTATCAGATATTTTAGAGAAAATATCCTCATAATTTTATAGCAAATGCTATATTAATCTTATCCCAAACACTTTAATTGTATCCATGTCATTTTTCCTTGATTGTAGAAGTACCTATTACACTTAGAAATAAAGGGAATTAGAGATGGGATGTGGTGTTGAACATTTTCATTTGATATTACGTTATGCACATTTCTCTGCTATCTACATCTGTAATTTCCATGCCTCTTTCCTTGCTCAGCTCTGTATAATCAATACAGATATATATCTTTCCACCCTCCTACGATTATAAATTGTATAAAATGTCTGCTTTGGAAATGGTTGATAGGTTGCTTCGTATCAACCTTCTACTGACAACAAGTATATAAACTGAGCCAGGTAAATTAAACATAAATACTTTTGAAAGGCTCATTGAACTGCCATGGCCTCAAAGATTTCTAGGGCAACAATCCAAGAGGAAAGGGAACCTTGAAGAGGTGATCCCAGTTTGGCACTGCCTTTTCTTCTTAAAGCATCTGATGACTTAGTAACAATAGGATACTGTGTCAGTGAGGACGGAAGCCGACAGGGTACAGGGGACAATTCCCTTTAGGAGGAACACAGAATGGTGAAATCATTTGGAAGAAAATTTTTCAATAGATATCAAAATTTGAAATACACAAACACTTGGAAGAGTTTCATATTTGTGAATCCAAATTCACAGATCTGAAATACGATGAAGGGAAAACAAAAGATATGAAAAAAGTTGGCCACTGTACCAATGTATACGATAGTTTGTAGCATTTTTTGTAGCTCTCATGAAGCTGTTATGATGTGAGGGGAAATGTACCGTCCTGAAGATATTTCCAAACACCTGTAAGGCCAGGCAGGCACATAAAGGAGAGAAGCACAACAGAGAAAATCATCTGCTAAAACTAATCAAACTTACTTTCTTATGTTTTGTTATTTTTTTTACTCTTTTATGATGACAACATTTAACAGGATGTAAGCAAATCTTTTTTTTCTTTTCATGCATGATTGATTTTTTCAAATTTATTTATTTATTTATGCTAAATTGAAATATAAAATTATGTATATTTGTTATGTGTGTATTTTAAAGTTCAAGAGATCTTATTGTATAATATAGTGACTACAGTTCATGATGATATATTTTATTCTCGAAAAATGCTGACAGTGGATATTAAATGTTCTCATCACAGAAATGACAACTACGTGAGGCAATGCATACTTTAATTTGCAAATCCTGTAACACTGCAGTGAGGTAGGCACACAGCCGGAGGAAGGAGGCCCAGGAAGCAGACCAGCGCTCACCAGGCCAGGACAGGGCCAGCCAGGCAGCTCTGGGGTTGCTGTTGGGGCAGCAGATAAGACCGTGTCCCAGTCACCCGGGAAAGGTGGCCTGAGCTGTGGGAGAGACGTCACAAACAGGTCCTGATGCCGGGACACTTGGGCTTCAGGCCCTAGAGGATGCCACGGTTTCTATGTTGATCGTCTTCCTTGGAGAAATGCCTGCAAAGCGTTCATGAGGTGCCACAGGGACCCCTCCACGAGTCGAGCCTTCCTTTCCTTCCCCGGCCAGAGCTTGGCCACGTGGCTCACTCCTGCCCACAAGAAATCAGCAAATTCGATGCCGGCAGGGGCTGGACGAACACTTGAGCTCTGGGACTCACCTGTGGGAATGCTGCCCTGAAGCCATGTGCGGAGATGCAGCAGCACCCAGGAACCCAGCCACGTGAGAGACCAGACCCAACTCGAGGAGGAGCCCACCGCACTGGAGAATTCCCTCACTTACAGCAGAGTTGTTTGAACCACTGAGGGTGGGGTGGTTTGCTGCATGGCCATACTTAGCCTGCTCACCACCACCCAGGAGGGCAGCTGGCAGGGAGCCCTAGCCCCTGATGCCGCGTCCCGGCATGGCCCCTCAGCCTGCCGTTCCCGCCCAGAGTCTGAAGTGCCCACACACAGCCACGGAGATCCGCTCCTGGTGCTCAGCCCATGCTTCTCCACCTCCTGTACCATTTGCCTCAGGAAATCCGCACTCCTCTGCCCCTAAGAACTCCTAACGTGAGCCCTCAACAAGCGAGTGTCACAAAGTGGCTCCATTCCACAGGAGGGGTGTTGGTGCTCAGCCCTACTTCAGGCCAGTGACAGCTGGTGCCACATCCATTGCCACAGCCCTTCTAACCTGGAGGCCTGGCACTTTAGGGAGGTGGCTGAGATGAGAGCTCAAAAGACCTTTACTCTGGGAGCTCTTGTCTGCTTTACTGAAAGCCCTCTTCCCTGACACCACCTCCAGGCAGCCGGCAGGAGTCGAAGTTTTGGAATTGCTAGGCAAGACGCCACCTTGGCATCAGTGGCCACTAAAGGAGCTGTGGGTCCTAATGTTTAATAGTGCCAGTTCTCAAGTCCAACAGCCTGCAGTTTAATCCTGGTTCTTACAATTAATAGTTTGTGACCTTGTACAATTTTCTTATTGTCTATATGCCTCAGTTTCTTCACTCATAAATGGGATTAATAATACCACCTACCTCATAGAGCTCCGTTGTGAGTTCAGTGAGTGTACAAGTTGGTTGATGCCTGGCACTCAGCAAGCATTTAAAGCATGTGAACTGTTGTTACAGGTGCTCGGGGGCATGTCCTGGCTTCTGGGTGCCAGTCTGGTTGTTACTCAACTACACCAGAAAACTGAAGTGGGACCGAAGACAACTGTGTTTCTCCCCAACCTGGAGAAAAAACTGTAGTGAGCTACTGAACTTCTTTTTTTGCCCCAGAGCAGGGCCTCCACTAATTGACTGAGAAAGGTATTTGCATCTCAGTTCATAGGGAGACACCCCAGTTACATCATTGTAGTTGTAAACCAATGAATATACCACGCAATGCAACCAAGGAAAGAATAAATGTAAATATTTCATCTAATTCTTTCCTGGGAGGAAAACTACACCAATATCAAGGTTTTTTTCTGTTTCCCTTTCCTAGTTAATTTTGGCAATTGTATTACTTTCATTTCCATTTTTCTGTCTGAATTAGTTGTTTGAGTACATTTTCATCTATTGAAGGTTTAAATGATCTAAACATTCTACCACTCATGCTCACGCAAGCACAGATGGAGGTGGCCTCTCGAGTCCTGTGCACAAGGGCAATGCTGCTTTGGAGATAGTCATGACAATGAGGTCAAATCAGTACTGTGCTCATTCAAAGGCGGCCTGTGATCCCAGTACTGTCAAACCTTCCTGTAGAGGGTTATATGCAGTCCAGGCACTGTCTGGCTAACTACACTTTACCTGTAAAATTACTGCTAATTTCAAAACTTCTGCAGGACTATAATCTGAAGTAATGTCCAGCTGACCTTCCATTTTTTTGTTCGAAATCAAAACGTTCATAGCAAATATTTGTAAAAGCAGACAGAAACTTTTGTGGTACTACTCAAAGGAATTCACTGAATTATGTGGACAGGACAAAGAGAGTGAAATATTATATACAACATGTTGCTAAATCATGTATGCATCAAGTTCTGGCTGTGTTTTCTAGAACGGGCCGCTGAGCTGAATTTCTTGCGGAGACCTTCCTCATGTTTTCTCACATCCCGCTCCTTTGACAGACCTATGAGTTGAGAACAAAAGCCAAGGCAAACAACTGCAGTAGCATTTTTCTGCTTGACAAAATCTAAACTGCAATAAATCCCATTAGCAAATCCCATTCCTTAGTGTTTTATTACCTTCATTAATTCCCTCTCAGTGTTATCATTTTCAAGAATTAAAGATATTTTTATTATTTACATTTCAGACCCAATTATAAAGGGAGCTCTTTTGGACACAATGTTCAGGGCATTTTATCGGAAGACTCAGGTTCTCAATGGATGAACATACAGTGGGATTTAGCACCCACTTCCTGCCAAGGAGGATGAGAAGGCGATTTAAGGAAGATTGTAAATCACTAAGAAAGAGGGTAGTTAAAAGAATGAGACATTGCATAAACATCATGTGACTCAGAATACAAAATGGTGCCAAGATATTTACATTAGAAACAATGAGATAATGCTATTGTTCTTTCAGACATATATGCTTAATCATTTATAAGAAGACTTTCATAAAAATTCTGTCCATATTCATAACGTTTTTTATGAAGTAGGTAGAGAGGAATGTATGCATTAATAACTTTTAAAAATGATGGATGCTTGTTATAGAATTTGTGTGCATAAGAGGATCTTGGAAAACTTTTTTTGACTCAAGGAAAGATGTTGTTTAACTCATCCTGGGCAGATCAGCTCCCAAGGCAGGAGGGCTTAACAGAGACAGGAGGCTATATGGGAAGGTACAACCCCTCTCAGTTGTCCAGCAAGCTTGTCTGTTAGGAAATGTTTCTTCTCCTGACCTTTAATCTTCATGCTATTGTCTGTCATCTTTTCCCCTTGGTTTCTTTTGACCTCACCTGGCCAGGCCTGAACAACTCACTCGCCCTCCCCCGAAGCCTCTCAGCAGCAAGACCAAGCATCAGTCACGGCCAGGGCTCAAGATCTCAGTCTTCCACGTGTTGAAAATCAGAAAAAAGTAAAATAAAATCTCACCACTGCAAATCATGGCCTCTGATGGCCGTGGGATCTGGATACCTGTGTGTCCTCGGGGTTGCCTTCTTCACCTTGTTATTTAAGGAGGTCAGGAGCCTGTCCCCTCAGGGCTACAATCTGCCCAGAACCCTGTCCAACTCTGACAAGACCCTTTGAGATAATCGTCCTGCCTTTAATTTAGTTCTTGAGATTAGGGTTTGTAATCTTTCCTTAGCAAAATGTTTGCCCTTTGGGTGGATTGTGTCCCCTGAGGAGAAATCGTACATCTAGTAGGTTAGGAGCACCAAGTCTTTTGCTTAGGGATTTTTGTGGACTTTTACTAATGCTGCCTTATGACAGATTCTAGCTCAATTTGCTTCTGTGTTTTATGACTGCTGTCTAAACCAAATATTAATTGGAACTTATGATAATCCTATATACCTGATTTTTCAAATTTTTATACAGTGGACTAATAGTTGTGGAAGATTTCCATAGGCATTTATGAAAACTTGCTCTGTGGTCCAATAGAATTGTGAAAGTTTGCATGCTACCAGTTTCTTGGGAAAATCACAATATTGATTAGTATATTACAGACATTGATATGTCTTGCAGGAGAAAAACACGTTTAACTCATGTAAACCAACATTTGCTAAATTTATTTTTGCAGTAGACAAGTATTCAACTAATTATTAGGAATAATGATTCCATAATATATTTAAGAAACAAATTTCTACACCATGTCTTGAGCTTTTACTATTTTGACTTCTCCCTTTCTATGCCAAATTCCAATTCCCATCAGGTTTAAACTTTTCTACGTCCCCTTGCCTATATCCTTTGCCTTCACATTTCTTCTCACAAATCTGTCTACTATTTGTGGTCAGCTTTCTCATAGCCTTCTCACATCTATAGTATGTTTAGGACTTGTCCATCGATGCTTGAATTTTGTGCCATCCCAGCATGGCATCCACTTGACGGTGAAGATACCAACACATTTACTCACAGGGTGTACTCCTCCTTCCTGTGATGTTCAGCAGTTCTCCTAGTCCCGAAGACACAGCTTCTGTTTTGTTTTGTTTCATTCATCCTAATAAACACTCCTCCTCCATTTCAGAAGCATGAGAAGTTCAGAGCTTCTCATTTTCGTGGTTAAATGATCGTGTACTCAAAGATTCTCTCAACAAGAGGATAAATGGATGAGTTTCATCATTGAACATTCTCTTTTTGGCAGGTAGCACATACCTACTTTTGTGCCAGAGTCTACACATTTCCTTTTTACCTTCAACCAGAGTATCCTCATTCCTGGCTTTATCTGCAAGTATTTTGAATGTTCAAATTATAAGTTGTAGTCCTTCCCAACCTTAAACTATAAATGAAATACAGAATATTTTTCATAGCAATAGAAAAATATACATTTTTACCTTTTGTTCTGAACATTTATCTAGTTCTACTTGATCATGTGGCTTCAAAAGCAGGTCTTGACAAACATATACCACCATTATACATAAACTTAATCGGAAGTTGGGCAAAAAGTAAGCAAACATACAACCCACAAAGCAACAGAACTTTTCCAATGACTTCGAAAGAAGGAAAAGAAGCAAACAATGACTAGTTGGTGATTTATCATCTTGTTTATAGGGTATCCAGGCTGTTTTTAAGGAGAACATTTCACTCCATTTATGATTGTATAACTTATGGTTGAAGGCAGTTTTTGTTTCTCTCTGTTGCTGCAGCTGCGTGGGACTTTGTTGAGAGAAATTTGATATAGTATTGACATTATTTTATGAAAGCTGTGTCAGGTTTTATTTGTGAAAATGATAGTTGAGAGACCTAAGCGACTATCACTTATTACTGAGAACATGAAAGGAAATAAATGGATGGGAATGAAATAGACTAAACTTGGGCCAAAAACTAAAAAGGAGAAGGAAAAGAAAGTTATGCTAATTTCTGTCATGTAAAAATACTGCTTCGTGAGTAGTTCATTCTCTAATCACCTTTATCAAATGTGGCAGAAAACTAGTTAGTAAGAATAATAACCTTTCCAAACTAGACTTCATAAAAACATCTGTTGAATAATATTGAGTGTCTCTGATTTCTTTGTAATTTTATATTTTTAAAAGCAAGTTGCTTTTCTTTTTGTTTTAAACTGATGTAACTTCTATAAGATTTACACATGTGTTCTAGAGGGGGCAAATGGAAATATTTTAGAATAATAATTAGCAATTCTGGGTACAGTTAATTTGTTCCAAAAATACAGATAATCACATCAGTCCTCAATAAAAATATCTAATGGTGCCCCATTGCTAATGATGTAAAGCCCCTCTCTTTCCAGAGAATTCTAGGCTATCGGAAGTCTGGCCTCAACACTGATCACTTGCTATTTCTTTCCTAAATCACAACTCTCTCCCTCACTCCATTCTTTCCAAGACATTCCAGCTTCCTGTCTCACCTGATTAATTTCCATTCCTAATAAATGTATTCATTTTGTAGGCTCTGTGTCCTATGCAGTTATGGCTAAGAACCAAGTGCTTCTATGTCTACTGTGCACTTCCCTGAAAAATTTCACCCATCCTTCTCATGAGGTCTTAAAAACTTTCCAGAATTCTCCTCACTCCCCATATCTGTCCTTCTAATCATTCATGATCATGGTCACTATTATCATCATCACCAAAAAAAACAACATCAAAAAAATTTCATTTTTATCATCCTCATATTTCTACCCCAAACTATACAGTTTCCCTGGCTAACACTTAGGAAGTTTAGATGATCTCCTTAAGAAAAAGAACACAAAATCACATGTACAAAAATCTTAGGTATAAAAATAAATATTAACTTAGAAAGAGAAAAGATATCACAATGAATTAAACATTTAGAAACCTGACAAGAGCTACATAAATCACAGAATCCAGACAAATAACATATTTTCTTGATAAACTACTTGAATTATTTTTATATTTTTCCTCATTTTAGGTGCACACTTTTTGATTGTTACTTCATATGTAACTATTTTGAAATAATAGTTTTTTTGTCAGGAAAATAGAAGATAATTCTGTCTTTCTCTAGAATGGTTGTTCAAAAAATATTTGAGACGATGGATTTGCTAATCACCCTGATATGATCACTGTACATTATGTTTCAAAACACTACTATGTACCCCATGAATATGTACAATTATTATTTATCAATTAAAAAAAAATTAAAAATTAAAAAAAAATTACTGATGGTTTAGAACTTTTTTCCCACCCACACAACTCCTATTGGTACTGTTATGTAAATATTTACGATTGTGTTAAAAACCTTCCCCAAATTACTTTTGAATATGTGCTCTAAGAGTTGGAAGAAATTCCTATGTATTAGAATCCGTGCCTGCAGTTTTCAAATCTTGTTTTCCATCCTTTATCACATATTTGCAGTGCCCTACCCTCACCTGCTGCTGAGCTGGGTGATCCACAGGGGGGTAGGGGCGTATTCCTGGAGCTCATTTCTCCTCTGCCCAGCAAGCAAAGACTTGAGAATGCAACTACAAACCACAAAACAGTAACACCAGAATACATGCATCCAATTTAAGTGTTCCATAGTAGTTCCCCAAAGGCCCACACCTACTGCAACACCAAGAATGTAAGGGGCAAAGCGGTCTTAAAGAATCGCAGTTAAAATATCTTACCTGTGTAAATTATATATACAAAAGGAACAATTACCGGGTGCCTCCCAGGGCCTTGAAAGGAGCAGATAAAAGGAGAAACCCTAAAGCCTCATTAGCAGGGTAGTCTGTCCAGTACCAGAAGGTATATAAACCCCTCACCAATCCGGGAGACTGTTAGGATGTCAAAAATCCCCAGGGCTCTCTGTGCTGCCTCCTGCCCATGGCTCCACTGCCCAGAGCCCAGAGCCTTCCTGTGCCCTCACTTCTCAGGTGGAGGAAGGTGAGTGACTCCATCTGCAGCCATTCGTGGTAACCTCCACTTGACTCTTCTGGTCCCCATGCCGAGGGCGGTGAACGCGTCCCCTCCACGAGGCAGGCCAGCCTGGCTTCCCCACCGGCAATGTGAGTACAGTAAAGCAGACACCGAGCCATTCTCTGCTTCATGAGGAAGGAGATCTATACCTCGGAATTCCAGAGCAAGTACTGTCCACACTGCCTTATAAAGCCACATTTATTGTATATTTGTTCATTAATAGTTATGTGTGTGTGAGACTTCCTTTTAATAGAGGTCTTTAAAGGAAAAAAAAATGGTAGAAGGTGCAACTTCATCGTTAAACCCACCCTGATACCCCAACAATCTGAGGATGCTCAATTCTCAGGTGCATAAGAAATATAGATTACGTAGAGTCACAGCTGACACAGAAGATGTTATCAATCCTTTATTTACCAACCACTAATGATTTAACAATTGGGTAGACTATTAGAAAATGGCCATATATTGAGATTATCAATTAATATTCTGGCCTATTCCACATTGTAGTTTCTGATTCATTAAAACTCGAACATTTCTAAACCTGTGGTACATACTTGGACTTTCTGAATAACAATAAATTAATGTTATTATTTAGTTGTTCCAATTGTTCCAGAATTTCAAATTTATTTGTACAATATTTCTTATTTTAAAAATCATAAAAACTTCATAAAAAATTGACTGGCTAGAAAATTCTCTCCTGAAGGGAAGAATTTATTGGCTAGCAGAGAAAACTTATCAGTGTCAGAGCCTGGATCTTCTTGGAAGAAGAATTGAAACGAAGTTCAATCTTTGTCATTTTCTTTGTAATGAAAAAAAATTTAAAAGCTAAAGTGCACAAGCCATTATAAAATATTTCATAAAATGAATAGATATATTGTTAATGGTGCTTCTTCTAATTAATCACAGAGCATAGTTAATCCTCAGAAACTTGGAAAAATATTTTAAATTCTATTTTCCATTTAAATTACAAATCATCATTGTTACATATAGACAATAAAAGAAACCATATGACTTTGTCAAATGCTATTAAAATTACTATTTCATTATTAAATTATTATTTAAATGACAATTAATATCATTTACTGATTTTAACACAATTACAGGACAAGAAATTAAGTACTACCTTTTTCAAAGAAGTGGCTCATTTCAACACAGTAGGAAAAAAGTCAAGTATGAAAACAAAACAAGTCAGCTAATGCTCTATTATTTAACAACAGCTTGTTTAAACAAATATGTGAAATGCATAAAAGTCTGTAGGGGGGAAAATATGGACTAAAAAAAAATAAAGGAAGGAGGGTGATTACCCTAAAGACTAATATTTGTTGAGCAATCTAGATTTTAATTTTTCTTAATTCAAATTTTTGTATCTTTTACTAGAGTATTATATACAGAACGAATATATTATTGCCATAATATGAAGGAATATTCAAGGAAATATGAGTATGTTCTCGTTAAATGAATACTTTCTAGTCAATGAAATAAATGACTATGAAGCAAAATGTCTAATTTTCTAGGAAAATGTAATGAGCTGAGTGTCACAGTGGTAAAGAATGGAGTGGCAGTTCTCACTTGAAGAGACTGAGAAAAGTCTCATAAAAGTGAGGATTTGTTAGCCAGGCGTGAAACTCCGGAATTGAGAGAGGAGGTGAAGCCAGCACCGGAGGCCGAGGAAATGTGATAAGGGTCAAAAAAGAAAGGAATGCTTTACACTGTCTGTGGGATTGCACACTAGAGCAACCTGTAAGAAAACAGTATGGAGATTATTCAAAGAAATAAAAAGAGACTTACCATTCAATCCACCAATCCCCTACTGGGTATCTATCCAAAGGAAAAGAAGTCATTTTATCCAAAAGACACCTGCACTAGAGTGTTTATCACAGCAAAATTCACAACCACAAATATGTGGAATCAACCTAAGTTCCCATCAGATCTTGAGGGGATAAAGAAAATATGGTATATGTACACCATGGAGTACTACCCAACCACTAAAAAGATGAATTAATACCTTTTGTAACAATCTGGATGGAACTGGAGACCATTCTCTTAAGTGAAGTATCTCAAGAATGGAAAAACAAACACCACATGTAGTCACTACTAATTGGAACTAACCGATGAGCACACATGTGCATAGAGGGAAGTAAAACTTAGTGGAAAGCAAAGGCAGGGGTGGTGAGCAGGCGAGGGGAATAAACCAACCTAATGAGTACTATGAGCACTATTTGGCTAATGGGCACACCTATAGCCAGGACTCAAGCATTACAATAACAATCCATGTAACCAAAACACTTGTACTCCCTTAATATTTTGAAATAAATATATAAATAGATAAATAAACGAAAAGGCAGCTATTGCCAGATTGGATTAAAAAACAAGATCAAATTCAATGGTCCCTATGGGAAATGTACTTCGTTATCAGGCAATGTTTGTTGTAAAAGAAAAAAAAGGAAAAAAGGAAATGCACTTCAAATATAAAGACATTAATAGGTGAAAGCAAAAGAATAGAAAAGATGTATCATGCTAATATTAGTCAAAAATTAGGAGTTACTATTAATATTGGACAAAGTAAATTTCAGAGATAAAAGTCAAGAAGATATCAAAATCCCTAACATTTATAACCTAAAAACAGAGTTTCAAAATGCATGAAGCAAAATTGATAGAACTGTAAGAAAATATAGACAAATCCACAATTACAGTTGGAAATTTCAATAAACTTTTCTCAATAATTGATAAAATAAATGGTCAATATTATCAAGGACATAGTAGACTTGAACAACACCATTAACCAAGTTAACATGATTGACATTTATAGAACACTCCTTTCAACAGCAGCAAAACACACATTCTTTTCAAGTGCACACAGAACACTCACCAAGATATATTCTGGGCCATCAAAAAGTCTCCATAAATTAAAAATGATTCAAGTCAAACAAGAGATGTTCTCTGATCATGTTGGAATGAAATTTGAAATCAATAACAGAAAGATCCTTGTAAAATCCCTAAATAAAGGGCTTCTATAAAAAAAGTAAATTGATGTATTTTCAAATATTAAACACATTTTCTATTCCTTTACCTATGCCCCTTTATAACTGAACCGTCCTCAGCATTCTCTGAGAACACAAAAGTCTAGTGAAAAAGAAACAAACACGAAGCAGAAAGATTGACAACTGGAGACTGTAGTTTCAAAATATTTGTGGAAAAGTAGGGGAGAATGTTCCGTCTTTTCAAATATGAAATAGCTTGTATAGCACTTAAGTAACTTTTTCAACTATCAGCAAAAATACATCTCTTTGTCATGTTTCTGATTGCTATAATTTGTAGAGGCTTATTTTCTCTATTATATGGTAACTGTGGACACTATTAACTTAGCAGCCTTAAAATAACACAGAACAAGGTGACAGACGTGAACTGGGAGAACAAAGTAAAACTTTCTATTTTAGAGACTGATTCTTAAAAATACTTTCAGTGTGGCAGCTGGTCCTTATGTATTTATCACAGACTTTCGAGAGTCATCACAACGGTGGGGGTCAAACCACCTCTGAGGCAATTCCTGGAGGGGTTCGTGCCTAAGCCGGCCAGAGGTCCTGCAATCCACACAGGTTGCTTACCTGCAGCGCAGGGGCAACTAACTGGCTCCCTACTTCCTTCTCTCCCCCTCTCTCTGTCTTTCTTTCCTCCCTCCTTGCCTTACTTTTTTCCTTCCCTCTTTTCCTCCTTTTCTTTCTGTTGGCTGCTTTAGTTAAATTTCATCTTCAGATCCTCCCAAAGTGAGCACATAGCCCTCATCAAAGGCATAGGGAAGGGAGAATGATCGATAAGCTCCTGCCCTGAGAAATAATGGAAAGGAAAGGAGTCTGCAACAACTTCTACTTGCTAACATCTAAGGGAAGCAACAGCTGTAGACAAGAACCATAAGGCATTTCTAATCTTCGTAACTTTTCCGTGTGTGTCGTTTGTCCTAAACTCTGCTGTATTCCTCGTGGTAATTAGCAGTATAGGCAAAGGGCTTCAG